>JAJJWW010017930.1:0-78631 GCA_023531295.1 Papaver armeniacum | reverse complement strand
TTAAGAACATAAATTAAAACACCGCTACCACGGTGGGGAGGGCCGACCAAAAATAAGACAAATAGGCCAAATTGAAAAAATATAAGTATCAAATTTTCTAAAATGGAAGAAATGCGTCGTTTTATTAATTGCAACGGAAATTTAGTTGATGCATATGACAAAATATAGCTGCATAATGTGATATCCATCTTTTGTGGTGGTTTGCATATTGGTTATATATTCAATTTTCAAAAATTGTGCCTAAAAGGATAAACACCTCCGATTTTTTGTAAAAACTTTAAATTTGATATTGTTGTTTGTACTTATTGTGTAGATCTCTTTAAAAACTTTCCAACGAGATAAAATTTGTAAAATTCCAAAGCACGGATTTTTAGATATATATATGATATTCTAGTTTGCTTGCTAATTATATCCCGGGAAAAAATAGGATATATAAGGAAAAACATGATACATAGGGAATTATGTGAAAGGCTTCACCAAAAGCCTCACCAAATTCAACTTTTTTTATTGTGAATAGAGAAGGAGACACAAAATGGAGGGAATAAGAGAGAGATTTATTATTCATGTATAGAATTATTACAAGGGTTTATGTCTCTATTTACGGGGATAGAAGAAACCCTAATCTTAAATACAAGGGCATCTTAGTAAATAAACATTGGTTGGGCTTTGATTCTACTCCGGAGTGGCGGAATCCGATTGGATACAATGTCGGTGGAGAATTCATTACCAATTTGTATTACACTATTGACTTGTAATAAGAATGAAACTTTGTAGATTTCTTTCCACATATTTCTGGCCATAGGGGAAGGTTTTGCATTGTTGGGAAAATTTATTTGTCATTCAGATATTTGGGTCCACAAAGTGGGCTCCAGATACCATTAGGACGTCCATGCAGTTGTCATGCTATCTTGGTAAGCAGGGAAATATTGTGATATTTGTTGTCCCGAATACCTTATCCTCCCTGAGCTTTGGGTTTTGTCACCTTTTTCCAACTTTGTGATGTAAAGTTTTTATATCCTTATCGTGGTCTCGAAATTAAAACACAGTAATTTTATCCATTTTGTGGTGAATGTGGGTAGGTAACATTTGGGTTTGCATGATATGATTTACGTTGAGGGTTAAGGATGCTTGTATGAGCGATAATCTCGAGCTTGGTTCAGACATTTTGTCGTCCGTCCTTTGGCTTTTCTTTTCAACCTTTGTAGGAGTTGCGCAAAAGCTTGAGTAGAATTTCGACCTTGCTAGAAGTACACTCCTAGGTAAATGAGTGGTTCAGAAGTTGTGGATATATTGTAAATGAAGTTGAGACGGTGTAATGGTGTGTGTGTTGGATATATTGTAAATGAAGTTGAGGCAATTGGATATCTTGATATGGTTCTCAATAACCGATTGGTATTGTATCATTTGCAATGATGACTCTTTCTTATACAACTCGGAATCCCCGATCGATTCCCTTAAGCGAAAATGACTCTTAGCAAAACCCGCTTGAGAAAATATGTTTTTGTTGATGTAATGATTTGGTTATCCTTGGTCTAAAATTTCTAACAATAGTTCACTACACCCGCTAACTAGCTTATCACCGCTTAGTTGGTTAGCTTTTGTTTTTCTCCCCGCATAGCACAAAATATCGGAAAAGTCATAAGGGCGAAGAACATTCCGGAAGGACAAAGACCGTTGTGTAGCAACAAAATCGCGATCGCCTCCGAGGGATGGTGCTCACGGAAGAACTCTCGAGTTAAAACTTGATATGTAAAAAATAAAGGAAGCATAACACGCCACATACTACAATGAATTTATGATTATTATAATTGAAAACAAAATAGAGTATCGGTGGGAAAAAAATTTAGCCCACCCGAGCATAAAATCTTGGTTCCGTCGCTGCATCCAGCCGAGGTGCTTTTTCATATCCAAATTCAAAAGTTTTTTTTTTTTTTTTTTTAATTTCTTTAGTGTTAGTTTGCTGCATTAGAGATTAGTATTGGGATGTAAAGTGGTCCACTATCGTGTGTGATACTTCTTGAGGGTCATGTATCCATTCATCCCGATTGTTCTTTAAATTTTTTTTAATGTGTTAGATCATTACTCGTCGAACTCGCAAGTTTTGTTAACTCAAGCTTGTTGGTGATGTTAGGTGTGCAAAACTATATCTTGATTTCTAGTCTACTAAAGTTAAGTTTCGAACTAGGTTTAGAAGTTGGTATTTGAGTAGCAGGCATCACTGAATAACCATCGAAGATTGAAGATGAACGAAGACATTTGGAGAACTTTATCAATAAGAGGTATGTGAAGACCGAACCATTCTATTTACTCACACGAATCACCATTCTATCTATATGGGACTATCTCATATGAAGATTTAATATTGTAAAAAAAAATATAGAGTCAAGCTTGTCTTGTAGAACATTTCGAAATATGATTCAACCAATGGATGTTCATAGGTCCTTAACAATCTTAGTTCGAAACAATTTATTATTGAAGAACTATGTTTGTGTCATATGGATCATTTGAAAAATTTCCATGCAATGATATTTTATATCAATAGTATTTGAAAATTTTTCAAAACATCAAAAGAGAGTTTCAAGAACTTACTGAAATCTGGACTCACGTAAGACATCTAAGGTTCAAATGATCTAAGGGGTTTAAGGTTCTAGATTCGAGAATGTAGGCAGTACTATATTGATCTGAGTTTGTGAACAACCAAGCGATACACACACATACCCTGTACGCATACTATTGGTCCCTGAATTCACGAACTAGTCATTGGTACGCGTACCATTTTGCATATGTACCCAGTACAAATCATGATATGATTATAAACTATTATCTTAAATATGTTTAATCTTCTGTCCATATCCTGGATTTTGCAACGTTTTACTTTTTTGTGTGTGCAACGGATATTAATGTTGCAAACTTTTTTTCGTTGCACATAAAGCAAATACGTCGCACTAAATCTAATATATTGGATAAGAAAAAAGAAAATGGGACGCGCTCGCACTTTATTTAAATGGTTGAGGGATTTTATGTCTATATCACAATACCTTTTCCTATTATCCTATCTATTTTCTTAAAAGAGTATCTCTCCAGAAAGATATCTTGTTCTCTTCTTTCTCGTTTTCTTATCTTCATTTTGCAAAAACACCGAGATCTCTCGAAATCGAACTGGATCTCCGAAAATCAAATATTATATTTCTAAAATCGAACTCAATTTGTGAGATCTCTTAAACTCAATCTGATTTGTGAGATGGGTTTTCGTAAGATTGAGTTTAAGTTATTCAATTTTATTTATTTTTTTTCAGATGTGGGTTTTAACCAAATTTGATTTGTGAGATCTCTTTAACTCATCTCTCAAATCAAAACCCATCTTTCTGAAATCAGACTCAAGTAACCCATTTTTTTTTCAAACCCTAGGTATGTGATTTTCTCCTTTATAAACCCTAGAAAATCATTCTTCCGATTTCTTAGAATTGAGTTTTGATTTTGGTTATTGTATGTTGCAAATCTGGTTCTATTTATTGTAAATATTTTATTATGGAATTTATAAGTAAGAAGTGGTTTATCTTGGTGTTTTGAGAAGGAAAGATTAATCCACATGAATTAATCAGATAAGAAATAGAATTTAGTAGCTTAGATATGAGATTTGAGGGGTCTATGTTGAGTTAATCTGGTTGTTTTAGTTTCTATTGTTGATCCCTTATTGATTATTTGAAAATTAGGAAATACTGAAAAAAATTATGTTAATTGTACAAAATTATGTTGTTGTACCTTATAGTTTCAAGGTGCATTTACTCGAGTACATCACCTGGAGATTTGCAGTTTAGAGTGTTTCATTTTATTTATTTTTCGTTTTGCTTCATTGTGAGTTGAAGTATGTAATTTTGTAATTTCTAAAGTTTATTGAACACGATATAGAAAGTTTTAAATCAGTGAACATTGGCGGAACTATTGGTGTTTGTTTAAATTTTGGTGATACTAGAGGTGGTGGTAATGTTGTTGTTGGTGGTGGTTGGAGACACACTGATTTACATCATCCTTATGATAATTATTACGCCATTGAAAACAATCATCCCACCACCAATATCCATAATCCAGGTGATGTAAACTAATTACAAAATAAACCATGTTATTACTATTGTCTGTTTCTTTATAATGTAGGAATTTTTTTCTTAATAATTGTTGTTGGTCCAATTTGTTACCGGGGACTAATTTTTATGATGAATAGGTAATCCTTCTCCAGCGTCCCCTTCTTCTTCACATAGTGTGCTAACCAATGTTGGACCAATCAGAAGTAGTACTATTAGTTATGGATATGTACTCATAGAAGGTAGATTCAGGGTATGTCTATCTGTACCACTCTTAGAATGTGTAGTCAACTTATATTAGTCTGAGATGGAGAGAGATGTACATTGCATGCAAACCATTCCAGTACTTGTTTTTGTTGGTGTCATTTACAGGAATGTTCAATTTCAGCTTGTGGAAGCAGTTGTATTGGTAACTCTACCAGTAAATATTTCATTTGGTGGAAGTAGTAGTATTTGTAGTGATAGAGAGACATAAAGTGATGGTGGTGGTGGGTGGCGAGCGGTGGTGGAGACAACCATATTAAGTATCATAGGTCAAGAAATTTCTCTGCTTTTTCAAATTCTTACTTTTGGTCGATTTACATAGGCAACAATCAGAGATATTTCTGCCCTGTATATGACACAAACGGTCTTGTCAACATGATGGGTCTTACGTATTTGCATTAAGAATATGTCTTTCTCTTTATCTTGCTTCCTCACGCTAAACAATATGTCTTTCTTTAATTAGTATCAACTTGTGCAAATTCCAAGGCTAAATGGTTATGTATGTACGAGTTACTTGTGAGGATAATTGGCTAATTGGTTATGTATTCACAGTACTTGGTCAACAAAAAATGAAGCTCAAATTCTTTAACTGCAACTAAGGCTTAAAGCTCGGTCGGTATATTTGATTTTTGTGTCCTATAGAATTATACATGAAGTATTTATCTTAGAATCATATTATGCTCTCTAGCCTTATAAGAATTAGGATCACATTTTTCATGAACATTTTTCTTTTGTGTAGCGTACCAATTACAACTACAAGAAGAATTCAAGGTAACTAGCAGCAAGCTGCCTTCTCTCTGATAAATCAAGGCCTAACTTCAATTGAAGCAATTTTAGTTTTTCATTACATAATTTCAAGAGAGAATATTGATTAGTCTTTAATAGACCAATTCTTAGTAACTGTATCAACGGCTATTATTACATCATAACTCAGTACAGAACTCGAGGAATGACTCTAGATTTATTACACGATATCGAGCTTAGTTACACCCATTCAATAGTTACTCGGGAATACAATGTTGTGTATAGTGAAAATTGTGGAACATGACACTTTGCCCCTCCCATTTAGAGATCTTTGTCCTCAAGGATAAAGTATGAAAACTCGAGCTTGGATGTGAGGAGCATCCTCCCATGTTGAATCTGCTGGATCTGAGTTGCACCGCTGCACTAAGACTTGGGGAATTTGAGAATTTCCTCTAACAGTAGTTTTAGTGTCCAAAATAGCAGCAGGTTCAATGACAAACTGTCATGCATGGTCCACCAATGGTAGATGAGGTGATAGAGCGCCTGCAAGCCTATTTTCTTCTTTAACTGAGTGACATGAAATACTGGTGTATCCAAGACCCCACGAAGTTTCGGTTTATAAGAAACAACTCCAATTCTTTGTAGGACTTCAAAAGGGACCAAAGTATTTGTACCGAGAATTTGAAATCCCTTCTTATAACAACCAAGTTTGCCCTGTAAGTGGAGCTTCAAAAATACCAGTCACCCACCTCAAAATTTCTGTCATATATCTTTTTATCTGCAAAGAATTTCATTCTGCTTTGTGCCTTGGAGAGTTCTTCTTTGAGCGATTGCAGATAATGTCCCTCTCTTGTAAATAGTTGTCTACAAAGTGGCAACGAGTAAAAGTAGGAATAGGAAAAACCGGGTGAGGTGGAGCATACCCATACAATGCTTGAAAGGAGACATCTTCAAGTCTGGAGTGATAGTTGGTGTTAAACCACCATTCAGCTAAGGCTAACCATTGGACCCACTGTTTAGGATGAGAACTTGTCATGCACCTCAAGTATTATTCAACACAGGCATTGGTTCTTTCAGTCTGGCTATCATTTTGAGGGTGGTAGGCAGAACTGATCTTTAATGTGGTGCATAAAGTCTTGAATAGTGCTTGCCAAAATTGGCTGATGAAGATTTTGTCCCTATCACTGACAATGGAACTAGGAAGTCCATGGAGCTTGAACACATGAGCAAGAAAGTCCTTAGCAACTGTAACAGCAGTGAATGGGTGGCAAGGGAAATAAAAACTATACTTAGTCAACAACTACTAAGATGACATTCTTTTTAAAAGACATTGGAAGTCCCTCTATAAAATCTAAGGAAATGTGTTGCCATACAGTGTCAGGTATAGGAAGGGGTTGTAGTAAACTACCTGGAAGTGAGTTTTCCCCCTTATTGCATTGGCATACATCACAAGTTATTACAAGTTGAATGATATCATTCTCCATGTCAGGCCAAAAGAAGGAGGTTCTAGCCCTGTGATAAGTACCATTGATGCCAGAATGGCCTCCAACAGTAGAGGCATGTATGAAATGTAATATGGAAGATCTGAGTGCATTACGTGAGCCAATATAAAGTCTTCCCTTGAATCTTAATATGCCATGTGCATAAGAATAGTTGCCCTGAGTTGGAGTCACAGTGAGTTGAGTAATAAGTTGCTGGGCTGCTGTGTCTGACTCATACAGCTAGAATGAATGTCTTGCACCCACTAAGGCTGAGATAATGACAATGCTGAGCAAGAGGCAGTAGGCAATCTAGACAAGGCATCAACACCCTAATTATCCAACCCTTTTTTGTACTTAATGACATAGTCAAGACCCATCAATTTGACTAACCACCTTTGATGTAAAGCAGTAGACAGTTTCTGGTCCATTAGATACTTCAAACTCTGACGGTCTGTATGAATGATAAACTGTTGACTGCTTAAATAGTGCTTCCATTTTTGAACAGCCATGACAATGGCCAAAAATTATTTCTCATAGGTAGATAAAGTTAATGCCTTAGGACCCAATGGTTTGCTGAGGAAGGCAATGGGTTTAATATTCTGCATAAGCACAACACCAATCCCTTTTGAACAAGCATCAGTTTCTAAAGTAAATAGCTGAGAGAAATCAGGCAGGGCCAATACTGGTGCTAAAGTCATGGCATGTTTGATGGAAGAGAAGGCATCAGTCCATGCAAAAGAATCTTTCTTGATCATATCGGTTAGTAGCTTGCAAATATTGCCATAGTGTTTAATAAATTTGCGGTAGTAGCCTGTAATCCCCAAGAATCCTCTGAGCTGCTTCAGTGTTTGTGGTTGTGGATAATTAACCATAGCTGCAACTTTGTCAGGGTCTGCAGCAACACCATTGACAGTGATAATGTGGCCAATGTATTCAAGTTGTGGCTGAGCAAAAGCACATTTGGATAACTTGGCAAATAGAGTATGCTTCCTTAATATGGATAATGTAATCTCCAAGTGCTCCATATGTGCTTCAATGGATGGACTGTAAATAAGATATCGTCAAAAAATACAAGTACAAACTTACGAAGATATGGCTGAAACACCTCATTCATGAGGGCTTGAAATGTCGTAGGGGCATTAGTAAGCCCAAATGGCATGACCTGAAATTCGTAGTGGCCATGATGAGTGCGAAAAGCAGTCTTGGGAACTTCCGGTGCATAAACTCTAATTTGGTAGTAACCCGAACGAAGATCTATCTTTGAAAACACCAAAGAACCATTCAACTAATCTAACAATTATTATATAAGAGGAATTGAGAATTTATCTTTGACAGTAATGTCATTGAGTTTACGATAATCGACACAGAAACGCCAAGTACCATCTTTCTTCTTGACTAGAAGAATATGAGCAACAAATGGATTATGGCTGTGTTGGATCACACTAGATGATAACATTTCAGAGACTAAGGACTCCACTACATACTTATGTACATAAGGGCACTTATATGGCCTTTGAGAAGTTGGAGTCGACTCCCGCTTTGAGTGGAATTTTATGGTCGGAGTGACTTAGAAGGTGGAAGTCCAGTAGGTTCTGCGAAAACATCCGAAAAAGATTCTAAAAGTACAGAGACTGCAAGTGGTGTTGGAAGTATAATGGTTGTAGAAATAGATAAAAATTGGCCAATGAGGGTTGGGGTATTACTCTTAATAAACTTCTTCAAATAAGAACCACTAATTAGACTCAGATAAGGTTTAGAAGAGTTACCCTGAAGTGTAATTGGACTGCCTTGATGTAGAAAAGAAATGCTTAGCTGACTGAAGTTAAAAGTAACATCACCAAGTTGGCGCAACCAATCAGTGCCTAAGACAATGTCACAACCACCTAGAGGAAGGGATTGTAAATTTGCAGAGAATTGATGCCCTTACATTTCCCAGTTGAGGTGTTGGAAGATACCTTTGCTGATTATGTTGTCCCCGTTAGCAACTGTAACAAGCATTTGTCCAGTTGGAGAGACATGAAGGCCCAATTTGGAGGTTAATGCAGCATCAATGAAACTATGTGTATTGCCTGTATCAATAAGGATAACCACAGGATGCTTGTTGAGATGACCAAAAATTCTGATAGTGTCAGGAGCAATATTCCCTGTCAAGGCATGTAAAGAAATCTCGATTGTAGAATCAGAAGTCGAAGGAGATACATCAAAGATTTATTCAGTGGATAATGATCCATGCTTATCTATGTCTTCATAAGCAATTAACATAAACAGCTGTTGAGTTTTACATCTGTGACCTTGTCTATAAAACTCATCACAGTTATAACAAAGCCCTTTATCTTTTTCTTAACCTACGTTTGTGCATGAGTGAGTCTCTTAACGGGAGGAAGAGAATTGTCGAGTGAAGTTTTAGTGGGAGTAATAGGGTGAGTCACAATGGGGGATGATGAGGAAGTATTGTTCTTAGAAAATGTAGAGGATGAAGTGAAAAAAGGTTTGATGGTAGATAGTGGGTGGGAAACAGAAAGTGTTGAGAGTGCAAAGGGTTTAGAGAAGGATGTAGTTGGTTTAGGTTGATGATGAATAGAAGTCTGTTGCATTATAACCAGATAAAAAGTTGTTGTAACACCCCGAGTTCCGGACCAGGGTCAAACCCATATGGAGATCCGAACTCGAAGCATTCACAGGCCTGGAAAGAGATTAAAACCTTTTTTTTTTTTTTTTTTTTGAATTTTATATTTCTTTCACCAAGCACAATTTAACTTTTAAGTACATAAATTAAGTTTTATAAATTCACTATTACAACATTCACCAAATAATATTTAGATAAATAATTACACTTCAACAATTATAAGGAATCGTCAATTTAATTAACTTCTATGTTCCATACTCCACCATTTAAGAAATCTGCAAAAAATGTCAATTGGCGTGAGTTGACGGCTCTATATGCATACTTTCCCATCCTCTAAAAATATACAAAAATCACAATGAATTAAACCATTTGTTTATAATTTCACAACACCCGAATTAATTCTGGATTATTATTCATTTTCATTTTAGTTTATGAGTTCGCTGCATACGAATGTCCTTAGTTCGTACACCCACCTATCATTTATCGGCATGGACAACCGCCATCAATGGTCAGGAACAAAAGTTCCTATGGGGATCATACCCATTTCTCTCAGGGATCATCACCCGTTTCATTTTCGTTATCCGGCACGAACAACCGCCATTGATGGTCAGGAAACCAAGTTCCTACGATTATTACCCATTTAAATCGCGGGGATCAATACCCGCCGTTAGCATGAAACATGTCCCATCTAACGGTAAAACGTGAACTCTTTCTTTTGTAAATTATTTTTTTATAATTAACTTTATTAACCTTTCCAGTTAAATTTTAAGATCATTCGTATCACCAAAACAAAGATTATATAATTTCTCTATGTAACTCAAAATAGAATAAGAGAAGAAGACATTATTTTCAATCAAAGAAATCACAAATGGATATTAGTAGAAGATGAGTTAGTAAACCTACCTTGATTATTGTTTATCATCTCAATAGTGAAACTCCAACAAATTCATTCCACAAAATAATATATTTCTTCCAACCCACAAACAACTATTCATATTGAAATTATAATTCATGATGATGGTGTAGACTATTGCTTATCTAAAATTTGCATGTGAAGAAAATTAACAATGAGAATAACCGGTTCTCCCAGGCCAATATATATATATATATATATATATATATATAAATCAAAATAATCTAATTAATTTTCCTTTATTACCACTATAAGACATTAATCTGGTTTTAAGTAAATTAATTCTCATTTATTGCCATTAATAACCTTAATTTCCCTTTAAACTTACAATATGGAACGTATTAACAAGATGAGTGGTGCTATCACACGGATGACCGTATAATAAGAGTTATGCGGGCGCATCTTTCAACCATAGGATCAATATCTTTCTGAGATCTTTAAGATACATATAACGAGTGCTCTCTCCAAAAGCGACATATATGCTAACTCTGTTTCAGTCAATTATCTCTAACCTTCAGAGAGCTCCATGATTAGATTAGAATCCATACTTTATATTATATTTGGTTCATGAAAGTCACAAATTTAAAAGAAAATTAACTTCTGTCTATGGGGTTAAATTTTCGGATTAGATATCAATGCTAATTTAACTATGATTTTCATCAAAAAAAGAAAAAGAAAAAATGAATTATTTTATACCGATGAAAATAAATCAAACCCAAAGTAGAAAAAACAGATTACTTAACTAGATCCACTATGCAAAGCAAATAACTTAACTAATTGTCCATACAAACTTGGATCATTTCGAAAATATGAAAGTTAGCTTTTCCTTCCGAAATCGTAAGTTTTAGATCAATTTAAAAGAGGAAAGAGATAAATTTTTGGTAGACGCATGAGATGGAATTTAGAAGAAAAAAGTGATGATCAGACCTATTAAAAAGTATGGGTGATAGTGGTTCCACTAAACATTTAGTGATACTAATCATCGTCAGTGTGAGATGATTAGAAAGAAAAGTTTTTTTGTTTTGTGTTGTTTTGTAGAAAAAATTTTATTTTTTTAATCAATTGTAGAAAAAAAAAAGCTAGAAACAACTGAAGTATAAAAAAATTTTAAGATTGTTTGACAAGTCAACTTTCCTGATTTCCAGAAAGATACAATCATATCGTATGGTTGAAAGGTGCGGCCCGTAAAACTGTTATTATACGGTCATCCGTGGGACAGCACGACTCTTAACAAGATTATATTCCTCTAAACCTAGGCTAACTTTTCCATTTCTACTTTAAAGCAAATAAATGGTCACTATTAAATTTCTTATATCACATGCACAATAAGGGGACCACAAAAGATCGGATATTAATTCAATTTTTAAATCAATTAATCATAACCTCCATTATCCTTTTAATTTTAATTACTTTTTTTATTTTTTATTTTCTTACATTAATTCCTTAATTTCATTTTCCATGTCTCACATAAATTATTACTATTATTTTAACAATAATATACTGGCTATGGTGTTATTTTTCTTCTACTAACCTTTAAGATTCTCATAAAATTAATAAGATAATTATTAAATATTAGTTATGTTGATATACTTTTCCCCTTACACCACCATTTACAATTAAACAATAAAATTCAATTAAACAAACAATAATTCCATGCACATGCACATGCAATACAATTAAAACAATCAAATATCATTTGCATCATTTTCTTCTGCTACCAAAACTTAAAAGTCTAAGCATCATTTTTAGACACTACACTAAGAATTATATGGGTAGCTACCTGGTTATAATATATGTGTATATTGGGCTATATATGTTTTTGTACCAAATGGGCCATAATTAGAAGCCTAAATCCGGACAGAAAAATACTCGGTATTACATTCTTACCTCAAAAGAAATTTTGTCCTCAATTTTTTTTTAATTTTTTTACTTTTTTTTGATAAAAAGGACTGAAAAGACCTAAACAACAGAACTTAAACAAGTTTAGGTGTAGTAACACCCATAACATCGAAATTAAACAAAATGATAAAAAATCTGCAGTAGACTTAGATCCAAATTCCTTATGCTTCTTAGAAGCTCCATCCTTAGCCAATCTATCAAGAATCAATGTTATTGGCTTCTCTATATCTTTGAGTAAACTCCACTTGATTGAAATAAAACTTGAGATCACATATTTCCTTCACAAGACCAAAGGTATCCCATTGAGGTTGAACTTCTTCATTGCAAAGTTGAACAAAGATAGAAAGAGTCACTCTCCACTTCTAAGTTATGTACGCCCATGTGCACATCCAAACGTAAACCATCTCGATTGCCCAGATCTCTCGGCCACATTGTTGTTGTTTTTGAAAATATGCTTCCCATAACAAGCAACAAATCCTCCCGATTCGTCCCCGTATGATCCCACCAATCCTGCAAAACCATTACCATCGACGATCCATCAATATTTAGCTTAAAAAATTGTGGTGAGGAGCCTGCCAAGCAATAAAAGCTTCCTCCTTATGCATTCTTCCATTCTCCACTGTGTTATTGATCTGATGATATTCCTTGCCACTCTCAAAGCCTTTGCCAGCACCCACAAGGCATTGAACTTCTTGTTCTCAAAAACGCACATATTCCTGTGATACCAAATACCCCAGAGAATAAAAGGGCATAAATCCTTCCAATTCAAGTTACCAACAATACCATCAAAAGAACACAGCCTTTTGGAAAAACTTGGAGAAAGCACATCTAAATTTACTTGCAAACCAGTCCATTCTCTTAATTTCCTCCAAATAGGGGCTACGGTACGACAACCAAAAAACAAATGATGACAAGTTTCTATATCATTGTTGCACAGCTTGCGACTGCGGATGGTCAGTAATGCCCTTCCTGTAAAGTGACTCATTAACATGCACTTTATTATGGCATAGTTGCCAAAGAAAAAAACTTATACTTGAAGGGGCATTTTAATGCCCAAAGAAACTTCCAGTCTTTGTCTTGATAATGATTTCCATGTTTTTCAATCAGTAAATACTTGTAAGCCTCACTTACTGTCACATTTCCAGACTTACTAGCCGCCTCAAATGGGTCTATCGCTAACCTCAAGACTATTGCAAATAGGAATGAAATTGATAGCCTCAGCTATGTCAGGGTTAACACAGCTATCAATCCTATTAGAATCCCACTCTTTGGAGTTATGATCCATGTATGAGCTCACAGTCTCCTGAGGCAAATTAGAAATGTCCAAATTACATAAAGAAGCAATGGACTCATTACCTATCCACTTATCTCTCCGTAAATCAACCTTAGACCCATCTCCTATAGCCCACCTAAAGCAATTCCTAATGGCATCACGACCTCCTATAATGCTTCTCCAACATTTGGAGGATCTATTCTTAACTTCGGTATTCCAGAAATCATGTTCTCTGTAGTATTTTGCTTTTAAAAGCCTAGTCACGATACTATCAGGTTCAGAAAAAAATTTCCATGCCATCTTCGCTAGAACAACTAAGTTGCTAAGCTCAAGGTCTCTGACATTCACACCTCCTAGATCTTTAGTCATACAAACAAGAGGCCAATTCACATTATGCACGGTCTTTCTATCCTTGTCACCTCCCCAAAAAAAATTCCTTCTGCATCTATCAAGCTTATTCAACAGAGTTTTAGGAAGCTTAACTACGGATATGACATGGTAAGATACGGGATCAATACAAGCACTTAACAAGGTAAATCTACTAGCTATGCTAAGATTCCTATACTTCCATCCCTGCATTCTATTGCACATTTTATCAAAGATGTCAGCATAAGTTTTTTCACTAATCCTTCCCCATTGAAGAGGAATGCCTAAGTACTTACCTGGATTATTGGATACTTGAACCTGAAGCGTATTAGTCATGCCTTTGGTAAAACTCCTACCCAGATTGGCAGAAGTAAGCAAAGTGGATTTGTTGACATTGATTCTCTGACCTGTCCAGGAGCAAAATTTATCCAAAATCGCTCTTAAATTAAGAGCATTCTTATAATTTGCTTGAAGAAAAATAATACTATCATCAGCAAACAAGGAATGAGTAACCATAGGGCCTCCTCTAGCAATTTTGAATCCCGAAATTAACTTATTATCAATCCATGCATTAAGGAGTCTAGTCAAAGTTTCCAAACAAAGGATAAATAAGAAGGGGGATAAAGGATCCCCTTGTCGAAGACCATTTGTAGGTGTAAAACTCATGCTAGGAGCTCCATTAATGAGCACTTGAAAAGAGACAGAAGAGATGCAATTCATAATCCAACCAACAAAATTCTGATCAAACCCATTGCAAATTAAGACTTTTTCAATAAAATCCCATCTTATCCTATCGTAAGCCTTATCAAAATCAAGTTTTAAGGCCATCCATCCTTTCTCACCTTTCTTATACTTGAAAGAATGGATGATCTCATTGCGAGATAACTGAGAATCAAACAGACCTACCGGGAATAAAGGCATGTTGATTATGAGACACAATTTTACCCAACAAAGGCCTAATTTTATTAGTAATGATCTTAGTAATTATCTTCATGCTAAAATTACATAAGCTAATAGGCCTATATTCTTTCATGCAGTTAGGATTACTCACTTTAGGAATTAAAGCAATGAAGGTTTTATTAAGTCTAGCATCTAAAGTACCAGTAGTGAAAAAAATTTTAACTAGAGCAATGACACTAGAGCCAACATACTTCCAATACTTACTATAGAATAATCCTTGTAGTCCATATGGACCAGGGGCTTTAAGAGAGCCCATTTGACGAATAGCCACTTAATCTCATCTACATCAACATTTTGAGTTAGCTGAGCATTTTCATCAGCAGCAATAACGGGGAGGAAACAAAGTGTTAATCTCATTGTCAAGAAAACCAAAGATTAGAGGAATTAAACAAATCATTAAAATGACCAACAATATGGGACTCAATGTCATTTGCAGTATTTATCCATTCCCCTCTATAATTTTTAAGCATCACTATGGAGTTCCTTTTCCTTCTAACCATGGTCGAAGTATGAAAAAATCTCGTATTGAGGTCCCCTTCTTTTAGCCAAGAAACTCTGGATTTTTGCTTCCAAAAAGTCTCTTCAAGCTTAAGAAGTCTTAGGTACTCAATAAGACAATTTGTCATCTTAATCCTAGCATCATCTGAGGGCCAATTGTCAAACTCATTTTGAGCTATCCTAAGATTCTCATGAGCTTCATCAATCTGCCTAAACAAATTTCCAAACACAAGTTTATTCCATTTCTTAGACTCCACCTGAACCCTAGTTACATTAGCTAAGAACTGATTACTAGCAGAACTAGAGTCATTTTGGGACCAAGATTTTTCGACAATAGACTCAAATCTAGGGTCCTCTGTCCAAATGGCTTCAAGTCTAAAAGGTCTAGTTTTATATCTATTCTTAGGCTCAAGATCAACAACCAAAACACGGTGGTCAGAGTTGTAATAAGGGAGATGAAATACCCGAGCTTTGTGAAACCTATTTTGCCATCCAGTATTTGCCACGGCTCTGTCAATCCTCTCCTTGATGTTAGCATCTCCAACTCTCTTGTTATTCCAGGTGAATCTGGACCATTGGCACCAAGATCAATAAGTCCACACTTATTCAAAATCTCGTTCAGCTCAGAGACTTGACTATAAGTTGGACAATTACCCCCCATCTTCTCATGACTGTTACTAATGGTATTCAAATCACCGATAACCATCCAGTCAACATTAGGAATATCAGAAATGGAACTGAGCTCGTCCTACATTCTTTTACTACTAACCTTATTCGTGCTACCATAAACAGAGGACAAAATCCAAGGATGTTGGAATTTAGTAGTAACAACAGCATGTACCGCCCATCTAGATCTGTTAGTAGCTTGAATATCGATATCATTATCATTCCAAAGCAGACAAAGACCCCCTGAAAACCCTTGAGGATCCACAATGATGGAATGAGAGAAACCTAGCTTGCTCACAATATCGTAGACATATCCTCAAGAACCCTGGTTTCCATTAAGGCCACAATCGAAGGGTTGTGTCTCTAATTAGCTTCTTCATCACCCTCACAAAGGAAGGCCTAGCAATCCCCTACGCTTCCAAGACAATCTTCATATTAAACTCATAAGGAAGACACAAACTAGGATTAAGCACATGGGGCTTCATGGGCCTTTGGAAATCCCTCCAACTCTCCGTTGCTGTTGATCCATCGTCATCAATGGGCTGAGCCTCGCTTTGAACATCCTCTGGTTATTGACGTCCAAATCCAACCGTGAGGTAATCTGCATCTCGAACTGCCGAGAGACCTTTGGGCTTCTTACTAGGGCCGGAGTCTCCACAAGTGGTGCTAAGACTACCTCCATAATTGTTGCTTTTGACCACCTCTTTGAGTCGCATTCTGCCTCTTCCTTCCCTTCTATTAGGAACTCCACCGGATCTTGATGCTCCCAATTGGACCTTGAAAGTCTGATTGGCCTCAAGATTTTGTTGGTCTGCTCTAAAAATCCATTCAGGTCCACCTGTGCTGGGTTGTGTACTAGATCCGACATTAAGGCCCTGAGTTGATTTCGCAGATCCGCCACTTCTTCTCTCAACTGAATTATTTGTTCCTCCTCTAGCAACTGATCCATTATTAGTTCCATTATGTCCTCCTCAATTGCATTTAGCTCCACTTGTGCTCTGTGCATTAATAAATCTCTTACTCTCAATTCCTCTACTAAGGGCTGAATTGACTCTTGTGAAAAGATGTTCAGAATTTCTACTTGGTGCTCCATTGCTAGCTTTCTTAGCTTGTAAATTGATATCAGTACATTTGTTACCATTACTATTTATGCCCATGAAATTATTATTTACATTCCTTCTAACATGCTCAACATTAATTGCCTTCTTTCCTTTATCTCAGTAACTCTCACTAATTTAGTGGACGTTTCCTTTTCATGTAAATAATTATGCCTTCTATAAGTATTGGAATTTTGTAACTCGAAAGCTATTACCATTCACTTGATTTGCATCTAGTGGGTGATTATTTCTCTCCTTAACTACAGATTGGGAATCACTTGAAGAGGTATCACCATTCTGTCTTAAAGAATATGCATGTTATCCCTAATAATGTCACTATTATTACTCTCATGATTAAAATCACTATCCACATTCTGTAACATAGCAAAACTATTAGCTACAAACCCCTTATGACCTTTCAAATTCCCATTCTTATTGGCCTCACTAGTTTGCACACTAGTCTGATTACCTGCCCTTGTGTTACCTTTCTGATTCTTCTTTGTAGCCAGCATCCATGGACCATAAACATCTGCCTTCTCACTTGGAGCTTTAGTACCTGCATCATCAAGATTAACATTGTTAGTGCAAACATTCAAAGGACATTGGTCCTTCCTATGGGACATTTTACCACAATTGAAGCAAATGAGTCCTACACCCTCATATTCAATTTTCTGTATCAATCCCCCTATCCTTACAACATGCTTCAATGGACGATCAGTATCCACCTCAACACAGATTCTGGCAAACCTTCCCCTTAAAACAAATTCAGTAGTATTATTAATTTTAATCGGAGTCCCCAGTTTCCCAGCCACCTTGTATAGCACATCCTTGTCAAAATACTCTAATGGAAGCTCTGGCAATCTTGCCCAAATAACTGTTTTATTAATTGATGTTGTAGACGGCTTAAAATTTGTAATCCATCTTCTCATAGATAAATGTCTTCCATTGATGAACCACGGCCCTTCAAGTAAAGCATGTTTAAAATCTTCAGGTTTTTCGAATTTGAACATAAAAAAATCACATCCCATATCCAAAACCTGCATCTTTCCAACTAATTTCCACATCTCCCTTGTTTTAGCAAACATATACTTGTACCCAACAGTTTTCCTTACAACCTTCCCTATAAGACAATACTTCCATGGATGAATGATTCTCTTTTTGGTCTGCAAATCAATTTCAATATATGGAATATATTCAGTATCTTCAATTGGCATCTCCCCTTCAATATTCAAATTATCCAGATTTGATTCCAAATCTTCAATACCCCACTCTTGGAAACAATTGCTCCATCTTTCTGCTGAATTAAGAAAAGCATCTTTGTATGAAATTTGAGCTTTCACAGGATTCCCTTTCGTATTCCCTTCCATACCTTCATTTCTCATACGGTCTTGAGACTCCTCCATTTGGACATCAACCTGAGCAGTTCTTGAGTTTAAATTAAGATTATACCCTCCTGGTTCAACAACTCCTTCAATTAGAGATTTTCCATGTTATCCATGATTAAAAATCACATATCTGAAGCTTGGATTTTGAAAATCGGTGCCCGATTTGAAAACGATTCAATCGCGCGATTCACGCTCTTGTTTTTGTAGAGAGAGAAAAAGTTTGTCCTCAAAATTTGAACCACACTTTAAACATTTAAAACTCAATATCATGCAAACAATACAATAAATAAATTAAGAGTTTCATTTCATCACACAATTAGTTATCACACAAGTTCCACCAAATCAAGAAAATCAGCATATAAAAATTTAAGCAAACAACACCAACAATCATATCAATCATCCATTATACAAATCAATTAGTAAGAATTTTTTTTTATTTTTTTTTGTTATTCTAAATTTTTAAAGTCCCATGTAAGATCTAAAGCATAGAGCTCTGATACCAACTTGTAACACCCCGACTTCTGGACCAGGGTCAAACCCATATGAAGATCCGAACTCGAAGCGTTACTGGTCGGAAAGAAACTAAAACCTTTTTTTTTCCAAAAAAAAAAATATTTCTTTCACCAAGCACAACTTAACTTTTAAATACACAAGTGTTCCGCACGTGCGTCCGCACGTGCAAGCTGGATCCAGGTGCATCATTTTTGTCTAAAACAGTGGGGAGTATACACATGCCGAAGAAATTAATTTTCAAATGAAGCAATTACCAATATACCCTCACGTTATTTATTTCTCACCACTTGTATGGGCATAGATAAGGGCTAAATGGTCGGAATGAAATGTGCAGCTTCAACACACTATTCATCTACAGTGCCTAAGGGGTCTTCCCTTTATAATAATAGTAATAGATAAATTTAGTATTATAAATTCACTATTACAACATTCACCAAATAATATTTAGATAAATAATTACACTTCAACAATTATAAGGAATCGTCAATTTAATTAACTTCTATGTTCCATACTCCACCATTTAAGAAATCTACAAAAAGTGTCAATTGGGGTGAGTTGACGGCTCAATAGGCATACTTTCCCATCCTCTAAAAATATACAAACATCACAATGAATAAACAAGAAATGCATTCAACCATTTGTTTATAATTTCACAACACCCGAATTAATTCTGGATTATTATTCATTTTCATTTTAGTTTATGAGTTCGCGGTACGAATGTCCTTGGTTCGTACACCCACCTATCGTTTATCGGCACGGACAGCCACCATCAATGGTCAGGAACAAAAGTTCCTATGGGGATCATACCCATTGCTCCCGGGTATCATCACCCGTTTCATTTTCGTTATCCGGCACGAACAACCACCATTGATGGTCAGGAAACCAAGTTCCTACTGGGGATCATTACCCATTTAAATCTCGGGGATCATTACCCGTCGTTAGCATGAAACATGTCCCATCTAACGGTAAAACGTGAACTATTTCTTTTGTAAATTATTTTTTTACAATTAACTTAATTAATCTTTACAATTAAATTTTAAGATCATTCATATCACCAAAACAAAGATCATATAATTCCTCTATGTAACTCAAAATAAAATAAGAGAAGATGACATTATTTTCAATCAAAAAAATCACAAATGGATATTAGTAGAAGATGAGTTCGTAAACCTACCTTGATTATTGTTTATCATCTCAATAGTAAAACTCCAACAAATTTATTCCAAAAAATAATATATTTCCTCCAACCCACAAACAACTATTCATGTTGAAATTATAATTCATGATGATGGTGTAGACTATTTCTTATCTAAAATTTGCATGTGAAGAAAACAATGAGAATTACCGGTTCTCCCAGAGCCAATATATATACATCTATATTATAAGGGACAATGGTGTTTTCCTACATCGACGGTTATCTATAGTTTGGATATATAAATGACGGTCAAGATGGAGCAACTAATATGTGTTTTAAGATATACTAGATCTTAACCCGTCAGAACGGCACGGGATGTTTTGTCTCTAATACGATATTGTTCACATTTCTCTTGCTTCATTTTATTCGTGAGTAATTATTTTGATATTCAAATAGGTTTTGGGAAACAAAATGGGTTACCCGATCTTTTTATTTTTACTTAAGCATGTTATTCCAATTTATTATCTGGAAGGAGTAATAATGTTGAGCCAACATGAAAATAAAATAAAAATACAAAGAAATAAAATTTTTCCCATTTATTGTTCCATCATACCATAATTTCAAACTTCAAAAAGAATATTTCATCTAACATCACATATACCTAAACTTCCAATCCAACTCCATGATGTTTATGAATACATTTGTTCCGAAATTATTGATAACTAAGGCTCTAAGAGTGAAGCAAAAACCCATAATATTTTCCCTACTATAGATAAACACTATTTATTTATTTTTTTTGCAAATGTGAGAGTTATAAAAATGAAGAACCCTTGGCTATTGGAAGGCTTGAGATATACACATGTGAGTTGAAAAAATAAACTTATAATAGTAAATCAAAACATGTGTAAGATTCTTTCTCAATCATATTGATAACATAATATTGAAGAAATTCGTGGATAAAAAGATTTCACACCAACTATGCTAAGTAGTGCATGAATGACGTTCTCACATCTAGTGTTACTCAAGTAATTTGGAGTTTTAAAGAGCATAGTCATATTGATATTTGTATCTACATAAATTCAACTAACCTTCCGAAGAAAAATTATTAGTTTCAAGGTAGAGCCGACACAAACTTCTGTCGCCTTCATCGTATACAACACACATTGGGTTTAATCGGCCTTGAGATTAAACAAATACCCCAATATTAGTCAAATAATGTCTACAAATACGGATCGAAACAATGTGCTAACGGGAAAAATGAGAGACTAACATCAGTTCTACAAAGAAAATACCCTATATGTATCAAAGTTTGTTAACCAAACATGTATTCAAATTAAAAAGTCATCAACTTAACACAAAAATATAAAAGAACCCAAGTTAAATCAATACTTGCATAAACAAAACTTATAAGAGAATTTTATAATTATTAAATACCTTTAAAATCACTATTAGAGATTTAATTGCATGCCTCGCAAGCAGTAGGGACGAAATCACCAGATTAATTTGTAGAAATTTCACTGGATATGTAGCAATTCAGAGAAGTTTACACTGGTGGTGATGCGGTCCATCTAAGTGTTGTTCGATTGATTATTTTTTTTTTAAAGGTTTCGGTTTTCATTGGAGAAACCGAGAGGGAGCATTTCATTATATTCATTATCATTGAAATCCAAGACCAACTGCTTCCTTATGCTTACGGGATCTCAATACAACCTTAGATTTATCTATTGGACGGAGAAACCTTGATACTAAATATGTAGTTTTTAGTGTTATTTATTATATAACGTGACATCCAAATGTTTTTTTCTTCTTCTTAATTTTCATGTATTTTAACCGAGTTTATATTAGCATTAAGACGATCAACCACATTTCTAATTTATAGTGTTATCCTTTTGTATCAGCACAAATTAACATAGTCAATTACTACTCATCAAAACCGGCCAGTTACACAAACCACCGTATATTACTTCTTTCTCCACCACCACCAT
This sequence comes from Papaver armeniacum, assembly GCA_023531295.1. Lineage (NCBI taxonomy): Eukaryota > Viridiplantae > Streptophyta > Magnoliopsida > Ranunculales > Papaveraceae > Papaver > Papaver armeniacum. The sequence continues at coordinate 56,747 of JAJJWW010017930.1, read as the reverse complement.
TTTCCATCCTCGTAGAATATTGGGCGCACTTATAACTTTTAATCCCACACGCCATGTATAAAGTTTAGATTTAACAAACTTAGGTCGTCAATTAATTTGTTCAACTATATGTTTTTTGTTAATACTGAAAATCATGCGTACGAACGGTTACCAAAGATAGCAGTGGCACCAAAAACAACCATTTTGTCTTATATGATTTGGTATCATCCCAAAAGTATTTGTTATCCGCCTTTTTGATCGTGTCAAAAACAATCAACTATACTTTTCACAATACAATGTTACCGTCATGTAAAAAAATTTATTATTTTTGATTCAAAAAAAAAAACTAATACCACCGCCATTAAAACCATCTAGCGCCACTATTTCTTCCACCAAAACTAATGTTACCGCCTCCACCATTTTGTAACACATTCCACCGCTTCCACCACTTACTTCTTCCTCTACTACCACCACCACCATTAATATCTATTGAAATAATTTTTGTCAAAATTATTACTTATTGATGGAGATATGTATTAATATTAATTAAGGGATATTTATGATGTAAAATTAATAAATCATTTATCATGAGAAATTAATGTTTCCTAAATTAATAAAACACTTATACTAATTAATATTTAAGTTGAACAAACCATAACCATAGATTTATCTTCTCTCTAGACAAATCACTTATACTAATTAATAATACACTTATACTAATTAATATTTAAGTTGAACAAACAACCACTTTGTTGATTTATCTTTTTATCAATTCCAACCAAGGTGGAACAATGGTTAGAGGCCACTCTTATGACACAATAGGTCATGAGTTCGAACCTCCCCTGTTATAATTTTTAAAATTCAATATCTTGACTTGAGTATTCATTTTTAATTCATAATATTGGAATGACACCACGTGTGCGACTTGTAGGGTGTGGCACGGAGGATCACAACCTTTGATTTATCTTTGCCAAGGATAAATCCTGACCACCACTCATATGGGCAAAGTTAGCCTTGGCGCACGTGCGGGTTATGGGTGTGGTCTGCACAACCACGACCGTAGATTTATCTTTGCCCAGAATAAATCCTGGCCACCACTCAGAAACAAACTGTGCTTTATATTGTAGACAGTTTATCTATATTATAAGGGACAATGGTGTTTTCCTACATCGACGGTTATCTATAGTTTGGATATATAAATGACGGTCAAGATGGAGCAACTAATATGTGTTTTAAGATATACAATTTAGGCACATAAAGGACGGTCAAGATCGAAATAATGATGTCTAAAACAAATTTTCTTCTTATTATTAATGATTCCATGGATTTAATATTCAATTTCAATGCTACAACCCGTTCTGATTGCCATTGATTATGAGAACGGTTACAAATTCAAATTCAATGCAACCGTTACAGATTTCCATTGATTATGAGAACGGTTACAAATTCAAATTCATTATATTTTGGTGATTAGGATTATATCTTTCAACTTCATGGACAACTCTTTTATTCCTTGCATGCCAAATACATTTTTTTTTTAAATATATTTCTCTTCATGATTTTTTTTTTAAATGGAAAAATATCAAACCTATAAATCGCCTTCTTCTATCTATCTATCTATCTATATTATAAGGGACAATGGTGTTTTCCTACATCGATGGTTATCTATAGTTTGGATACATAAATGACGGTCAAGATGGAGCAACTAATATGTGTTTTAAGATATACAGTTTAGGCACATAAAGGACGGTCACGATCGAAATAATGATGTCTAAAACAAATTTTCTTCTTATTATTAATGATGCCATGGATTTAATATTCAATTTCAATGCTACAACCGTTACAGATTGCCATTGATTATGAGAACAGTTACAAATTCAAATTCAATGCAACCGTTACAGATTGCCATTGATTATGAGAACGGTTACAAATTCAAATTCATTATATTTTGGTGATTAGGATTATATCTTTCAACTTCATGGACAACTCTTTTATTCCTTGCATGCCAAATACATTTTGTTTTTAAATATATTTCTCTTCATGATTTTTTTGTTTAAATGGAAAAATATCAAACCTATAAATCGCCTTCTTCTATCTATCTATCTATATTATATATAAGGGACAATGGTGTTTTCCTACATCGATATATTATAAGGGACAATGGTGTTTTCCTACATCGACGGTTATCTATAGTTTGGATATATAAATGACGGTCAAGATGGAGCAACTAATATGTGTTTTAAGATATACAGTTTAGGCACATAAAGGACGGTCAAGATCGAAATAATGATGTCTAAAACAAATTTTCTTCTTATTATTAATGATGCCATGGATTTAATATTCAATTTCAATGCTACAACCGTTACATATTGCCATTGATTATGAGAATGATTCACAAATTCAAATTCAATGCAACTGCTCTGATTACCACCATGATTATGAGAATGCAGATTACAAATTCAAATTCATTATATTTTGGTGATTAGGATTATATCTTTCAACTTCATGGACAACTCTTTTATTCCTTGCATGCCAAATACATTTTTTTTTAAATATATTTCTCTTCATGATTTTTTTTTTTTAAATGGAAAAATATCAAACCTATAAATCGCCTTCTTCTATCTATCTATCTATATTATAAGGGACAATGGTGTTTTCCTACATCGATATATTATAAGGGACAATGGTGTTTTCCTACATCGACGGTTATCTATAGTTTGGATATATAAATGACGGTCAAGATGGAGCAACTAATATGTGTTTTAAGATATACAGTTTAGGCACATAAAGGACGGTCAAGATCGAAATAATGATGTCTAAAACAAATTTTCTTCTTATTATTAATGATGCCATGGATTTAATATTCAATTTCAATGCTACAACCGTTACAGATTGCCATTGATTATGAGAACGGTTACAAATTCAAATTCATTATATTTTGGTGATTAGGATTATATCTTTCAACTTCATGGACAACTCTTTTATTCCTTGCATGCCAAATACATTTTGTTTTTAAATATAATTCTCTTCATGATTTTTTTGTTTAAATGGAAAAATATCAAACCTATAAATCGCCTTCTTCTATCTATCTATCTATATTATATATAAGGGACAATGGTGTTTTCCTACATCGATATATTATAAGGGACAATGGTGTTTTCCTACATCGACGGTTATCTATAGTTTGGATATCTAAATGACGGTCAAGATGGAGCAAATAATATGTGTTTTAAGATATACAGTTTAGGCACATAAAGGACGGTCAAGATCGAAATAATGATGTCTAAAACAAATTTTCTTCTTATTATTAATGATGCCATGGATTTAATTCAATTCCAAATACATTTTTTTTAAATAATTTCTCTTCATAATTTTTTTTTAAGTGGAAAAATATAAAACCTATAAATCGCCTTCTCTTACTGACATAGACGAATTTGTTACAAAATTTAGATTTGCCTAGGATGGATACGTGAAACCTGACAGCAATAACAGGTTAAAACGGCACGGGTCATATCCTAGTAAATCAAAATAAGCTAATTAATTTTCCTTTATTACCATTATAAAGGCTAGTTTGGTATTGTTGTGAATTTTAGAAAAGTGCTTTTCTGTTGTGTTGTGCGTTATTGTCTGTGGAAATAAATCTGCATGAGTTTGGTAAACTATAATTTAAAAAGCATCAGTGCAATTAACAAACTCGTAAATTCTGTTTGTAACCGCGTAGTATTTAAAAGTCTTTGGTGATGTAGTTAATGACGAAAATAGACATATTTCAAAAATTAGTCTTAATACAATTTTATTATAATAAATTATATTTCTAATTTTAATATATTTAATAAAATATAAGTAATATTTTTTTAATTGTTTTTATTATTTAATTAAAATTTTTATGATTATGTTTAAAATTTTATTATTATTTAATTAAAAATTTAATAAAATATAAGTTTCTGCTTTTCCAGCTTTTAAAAGCTGGAAAATATAAGTAATATTTTTTAATAATTTCTAATTTTATTATAATAAATTATATTTCTAATTTTAATATATTTAATAAAAAATAAGTAATATTTTTTAATTGTTTTTATTATTTAATTAAAAAATTTATGATTATGGTTTGCTATGAAAATATTATTATTTTAATTTTTTACCAAAAAAAATATTTATTAAATTTATTATTTTTTTCATTTATTATTTTAATATTTATTAATTTTTTTATTATTTTATATAATAATTTTAATTATTATTGTATTTATTATTTTAAATATATAAAAATTAAAAAAATAGAGAAATAAAATGAAATTAGAATTATAATGTCAAATGTACAATACTTGAGGGTAAAACTTTTCTTTATAATAAATTAACAAGGTTAAAATAGAAAATCGCTTAAATCGAATTATGTGGGTCCACAAACGCTTTTCAAAAGCCTTTTTTAAAAGCTAGTGCGAGTAGCTTTTAAAAAGCGTGCCTAAAATGAAAGTGCTTCTCTCCAAAAGCACTTTGAAATTTTTTACCAAACACAATTTTTGGTAAAAGTTTGTTACAACTTTGTTACAAAGTGCTTTTAGTTGAAAATAAGCAATCCCAAACGGGGCTTAAGACATTAATTTTGGTTTGAAGTAAATTAATTCTCTTATTGCCATTGATAACCTTAATTTCCCTTTAAACTTACAATATGGAACGTATTAACAAGATTATATTCTTCTAAGGCTTAGTTTGGTATTGCTGCAGCTTTTGTAAAAGCGCTTTTACCTTTGTGGCGTTCTTTGTCTTGGGTGTGAGAAAAAGCAGTTTGACGTTTGGTAAAATATTAACTAAAGTTAAAGTTGATTAAAAAAGCAGTCAAAGTGTGTTTGGTAAAATATCAATCAACTGTTGTTGTTATAGCAAATGACAAAAACAGACATATCTTTGAAAATAGTTTTATTCGATTTTATTGGGTTTAAAAATAATTATTTTTTTTTTACTATTCAATATAAATATTTATAATTTACTAATTGTTATTATCATTATAATTGTTAAAAAAATTATTTTACTTAACACTTTTTAAGATATATATATATATATATATAATTTTGAAACAAAAAATCAAGCTAAAATTAATTAAATTATTATTTAATATTTTTATTATTTTTATTATTGAAAAATGAAATGAAATAGTTTGAAAATAAAAAATAATAATATTTAAATACTAAAATATAAAAAAAAATTGATTGTATATAAGTTTAAGGGTAACTTTTGTCATTTATAAAATAAAATAGGGACAAAAAGATAAATCAAACATTAAATTTAGGTGGGACCAAAGCTTATGCTTTTGTAGCTTTTAAAAGCTCCTCCTCCCTAGCTTTTGAAAATTGAGGAATTTGGGAAGTGTTTTGGGTAAAAAGCACTTTGATTTTTTTTTACCAAACACCAATTTCAAAAATTATTGACATATATAGGTTTTGAAAGTGCTTTTGGAAAAATAAAAGCATTACCAAACTCAGCCTAAACCTTGGCTAACTTTTCCATTTCTACTTTAAAGCAAATAAATGGTCACTATTAAATTTCTTATATCACATGCACAATAAGTGGACCACAAAAGATTGGATATTAATTCAATTTTTAAATCAATTAATCATAACCTCCATTATCCTTTTAATTTTAATTACATTTTTTTTGTTTTCTTACATTAATTCCTAAATTTCAGTTTTCCATGTCTCACATAAATTATTACTATTATTTTAACAATAATATACTAGCCATGGTGTTATTTTTCTTCTATTAACCTTTAAGATTCTCATAAAATTTATAAGATAATTATTAAATATTACTTACGTTGATAGACTTTTCCCGGTACACCACCATTTATAATTAAACAATAACAACATTCATGTACATGCAATTCAATTAAACAAACAACAATTTCATGTAGATGCAGATGCAATACAATTAAAACAATCAAATTATCATTTGCATCATTTTCTTCTGCTATCAAAACTTAAAAAAGTCTAAGCATCATTTTTAGACACTACACTAAGAATTATACGGGTAGCTACTTGGTTATAATATGTGTGTATATTGGGCTCTATATGTTTTTGTACCTGATAGGTGTAGAATACACCGTATTTACTATCTAGAGTTTATGCTTTCTTTGCTATTTTTCGTGTGAATTATGTATCTTATGTTTGCTTATGAGTTTTATAGGTGCAATGGAGTCACCGAGAACAAAAGGAGAAGAAATCACTCATCTGTGAGCGAAAAGGACGGTTGAACAAGAAAGCAAAGGGTCAATCGGTTATCTGAAATTGACAAGCCAAATTATTCGAGGTGGCTCATATCCAACAGTGGGTGCTTTTAGTAATTCTCATCATTACTAAACCCTGAAAACAAGAAAAATGCTTCTCTTCTTCGTATTACTCTAAGAATTCAGAGAAGGAGAAAATGGTGCGGCTAAGTGTTGATGGAGGAAATCAGTGAATCAGAGTAAATGGAAAATCGATAGAAGTTAGGGTTCTCATTGTTTGAATTCTCAAAAGAGAACTCGGTTGAAACGAAAGAGAAGAATAAATGGATCTGTGATTTAACGGAGACAGTTCGATGAGAGTTTGAAGATGAGATGATTTGCTGTCGCTGCGTTGGTATTGAATCAAGAATTGATAGAGATTGAAACGGAAAATCTCTCATTCTTGTCGATTGAGCGGATGGGTTCAACTCTGATGATGTTTCTGTTGAAATCGATGGAAGTTAGGGTTTGAAGAACATGACGAATCGATACTGCTGGTGGTCTATTCACTGATTGAGGAGATGGGTCTCTGTATGTTTATGCCGAGGATCTAGATTGAATTTGTTGCTGCTGGCATCTGATTAAGTGAACTGCAGATGGAATTGAAGCTGAAAAGGAGTCTGTGTTGTTGGATTAGAAAGTTAGGGTTGAGATGAATTAGAATCTGAGACGAGAATGGAATGGCGTTGGAGCTTGAATGGGTTCCTGATATGAATGAGTTACAGGCTAATGGAGAAGAATTGAGGTCTGCAGAATTATTGTATGGTCGGGTCGGGAGATTACTGAGTAGAGAAATGGTTGCTTGTGTATGAATGAAAATGGAGCTGTTGGTCCGAACCGGTGGTTGAAGCTAAGAACCTCCGATGCTCAAGTATATTTTGAGTGGCTGCTGTTGATTTCAAAAAGAGTGATTGGTTTGCTCTGGTGTTGTCGCTGCAATCAGATGGAGGTGGTGGTTAATTGAGTTGAACTGGCTCATTTAGGTCTTGGTGGTTTGGCGGTGGCAATGGAACTGAAATTGGTGGAGCAAGAAAGGAGAAAGTGCAAAGCTGGTTGGAAATGGGAATGAATGATGTTGGCCAGGGATGCAGAGATGCAGCTGAGCATTGCGGACTGGAATTGTTTTATGCAGAGTTGCAAACAGAGGGTGGTCTGTGAAAGCAGATTGGTGGTGACTCGTGGTTCGTGGATGCTAGATTGAAGCCAGGGATGAACTGAAGTTAGATGAGTTCTATCGCTGCAGCTCGTGCTGTTGTTGTTTCTGGTGTAATGGCAATGGATTTTGAAGCAACCAAGAACCGGGGTTCGCAAGTGGATATGGAACTGGTGATAATGCTACATGGTTGCTTCTTTGTTGGTGGTAGCCTTAGTTGAGTAGTTGCAGGTTAAGCTACCGAAATGCAATGCGGAGCTACAAACAATGAAAGAGCAAAGTGGAGATTTGAAAGTGGTGTCGACCTGTTGCAAATGGTGGATGATGTCTTTCTTCTTGTGGTGATGAACAAAAAGTGCAGGTGGTGATCTTTGTTGAGTTATGGTGATTGTTTTGGTGCTTAAAGATGGAGATTGCTGCGGAGCTACTACTCTGATGTGATGTCGGGAGATGGTTGGAATTTGTGGTTGTAGTGGTGCTGTTGGGTTTGTGCTTGGTTTGAAGCAACAAATGAAACCTTCAGTGGATTTGAGCTGAATGGGATTACAAATGGAGCTGGAACTGGTGAAGCTGTTGGAACTGAGTTCCATGGAAGGAAGACAGCTAGTGATGATGTACTCAGGCCTGCGGGGTTGAACAGTTCTGGTGATGAACTGATGCAGCTGCAGTGGCGATGGACTGAGAAATGGAGTTGTGCCATTGCTCACTGAGTGATGGAATTGAACTGAGCCGCAGAATTTAGTGAGAAGGAATTGAACAGCCATCATGGCGGATATGAGTCGTGAAGCACAATGATAGTGCAAGCAGAAGATATGGCTCACAATGCAATGGCTCGGCTCTAGCCAACTTAACCGAGTCAGATAGATGATCCAGACCCTGAGTCACCTGACTCGGTCGGTTTGACCCGAGTTGACCCGGTTGACTCTCTGGATCGTTTGACTCGTTTGACCGGTGACCGGGTTGACTTTGCCGGTCACCCGAGATGTCTCTGCCGACTTTTCCTGACAATTTCCGCCATAATACCAGATTTCCGGCGACCTCTTTTGGGTCATATTTTCACATGGGTATTTGCACACACATGGGCTTGGTGGACCACATGGGTTTTGGAATTTTAGAAGTTGGAGAAAAGCTATAAAAAGGAAAAGTCTTCTACAACTTGGAGATATCTTATCTTTATCTTTTTGCCTCTACTTTGTTTTCTAGGGTTTAGAACCATGAAGTCTTTTCTCTTTCTTCTTGTTATGAACTCCATGAATATGAGTTAGAGTTTTCTTTTGGTTATGGATTAGTTGGATTTCCAAACATGAGTTTTTGTTCAATAAATTAGTTTTCTCTCATATTATCGTTTATGATTCACTATTAATATTGTTACATGATTTGAATGCTTATTTAGTCGAGTCGCGAATCAATTGAGTTTGCTTTCACTTTATTGCTAGATTAGGGTTATTATACGCAAAAGTGATAATTCGGATTGCAAGTAGCATAAATATGATTATAGTTTGTAGTGATATATTCTTATGATCATATGTGAACCATAACCTTTGTTAAATCGGATTAGTGCTTTTACACGTTCGATTACTTTGATTGGCCTGATTTCATAGAACCTAATGCATCTAGGGAATTAAACTTGATTAGTGCTTTTACACGTTAGGTTGTTCCTTTAGATAGAATTCATATTCGCATCTTTTAATGTGTTTGTTGATGACAAGAGGAGATTAGCGGGATATTCTTGCGATCAAGGTATTCTAGGGTCTTTGATAAAAGTTGAGATTAAAATATCAATTCTAGTTATTGTGTTGAAACATGTTTGTGAATGAAGATGAAATCCATGACCAATACTTTCTCATCCTTGATTTGATTTGTTTACTTTTATTTATTTGCTTTTATTTTAGTTTGCTTTTATAAAAATCAGAAAATCCCCGGTGTTATTATAGGAAACCGGAACAATTTGACAACCTAGACCTCTCTGTAGAACGATCCTTTCTTGCCCTTGCTTCATTATATATTTTGAGTAGTAAGAAAGTGTAATTTATATTTGTGTCGGCTGACGACCGGCCAAATTTTGGCGCCGTTTCCGGGGAGGCAGCGGTTGTCACTTTTTTTTGGTTTCTTATTTTTGTTTTTAGTTTTTGTTTTACTTTTTCTTATTTTCTGGGTTTTAACCTTGGTTTGAGAATTTTATTTCAGGTGCTTGTTTCTCATGGAAGGAGCATATTGGAACAACGGATACGGTTTTCAACAACCTCAATAATACGACAACTACCAATTCCAGGGGTATAATCAAAACCAATTCATTGGCTATGACCAATATTCCATGGAACCTTATGGTTTTCCTCAACAACCTTATGGAGGGTATGTGTGTGAACAACCAAAAGGATGGGAGGATTCTTATGCTCGTGAACAAAAAGTCTCTAACTTTCTAGACCGAGTTTCCAACTTTTTACAAGAGGAATTTCAAAAAGCAAAAGAGACTACGGACGAGCAACTCCAAGAACTTCGTGAAGGTATCGCTAGCTTGCGAAGAGGCATTGATCAATACAAGGAATATATGGATAATTCTAATGTGCATATGGTTTGTGATGAATATTTGATTGATGCTAATGTTGAAAAAGGCCAATCCTTGGGCACTTTCGTTGATAATTGTGTAGTTAACTCAACTCTTGATCTTAATAATGATCATTCACCTATTCAAAAGGATGAGTTAGAGATTAGCAACACTAAATTCAGCGAGAACCAATCTTATGTTAACTATGAAAGTGATGGTGATTATGATATATTGCTTGAAACAACTCATGGTGACATCCCCGAGGAGTGTACAATGGAGTCTTTTTGCGATCAAGGTGAAGACAAAGAGGAATATGATGACACTTGTGTAGATTACTCGAGCATTGATATTAATAATGATCAAGAGCCTATTCAAAGGGTGGAGCTTGAGGATGATGCATTTTCGAGTGTTCTAAAAAAGTTTCTTATAATAAAATTTGGATCCGCAAAAGAGTATGTGCCTTACAACAAAGAGGAGTGTGTTGAGAATGTGACCGTTATGACCAATATTGTGGAAGACCCAATTGAGATTGCATATGATTGTAATGATGATGTTTATGTCGAGACTTTGGTTAAGGCAGAAACGGATGAAGAATGGTTGCAAGGTTTGATAGAGGACCATGATATACAAGAGGTGAATAATTCACTTGAGTTTTTCAAGGATGAAGAGGATTCCGTAATACAAGAGATTGTGCAAGGTTTGTCTAACCCGTTGCCTATTGTTTCTTCTCCCTTACCTCTTATTGGTTTGAATGTATGTGCTTCGAGAATATTGTTGAATGACTTTGTTTCTCGATTTCCGCCATTAGAGATACTTGATTCTCAAACTATGCAGGTTTTGGAACAAGAAACCGTGGAAGTACCCGACTTCTATATTCTTTATACACTTCCAAGTGTGGACAAGAATAAGTGTGGGGGAAACTTTTATCGGTCAATAGCTCCATTTCTGTTTTATCTTACTAATATTTGTATGAAGCTAGTGTTTGCAAAACAGGTTCTATGGAAGGATCCCCAACTTTTCAGATTGTTGGTATATGGGGAATGACTCTTGCAAGGATATAGTCGGTGACGACTTTAAACCAAGCGCTACATGGGAGGCAACCCATAGGTTTTGTATCTCTTATCTTTTAATTTTTCTTTTCTTGTTTTTACTTTTTCTTTTCGTATATCATTATAAGATTTCCCACCTTGACTTTCTTTGGACGATTCAATTTACATTGAGGACAATGTAAAGTTTGAGTGTGGGGGAGTGGTTAAGCATTTGCGTTGTAAATTTTTAAAAATTTTCAACTTTTGTGTAAAATAGTGAATAAAAACTCCAACTTGTAGTTAGTTTAGAGTCACATAGTATACATGTCGCTAAGATTACATCGAGATTCTCATAAGAGTGACTGAACTTAGAGATGACAGAGAACATGATCGGGTTTATTAATTGTATGAGAGTTAAAGTTGGATTTAACCATGCCAGTGGAAAATAAGGTGCAGACTGAATTCGGTATTAGAGTAGTGGTCCCCTATAGTGGAGACTACCCATGTTACATAATGTGAGGCACCAACCTTCAATTATTTGTACCTGTCTAAATTTGTGCTTTTAGAGTGTGTGTCACCGTACGTAAATTCCGGGCAGAATGGTGAGATGTCCAACCTCCCTCCACTAGAAGCACTATTTTGATCTCTTGAGTGCTATTTTTATCAACCATGATGGTGACATCGAATTGCTACTTACATACCACTTGTAATCTTGTTCGCAGATTAACACCATCCACCTTATTTCTCTCTACACCAACAGTCCATAGAAACACCATCATCATCAACAAGAGGAGTATCACAAATTCGAAGGAAAGTTGAAGACGTTCAAGGTTTACAAGCAACAAGACAAGGAGCAGAATTTTTACAAGTTGAAGACTATTGTACATGAGCGAAGATTATAAAGATGAAAGTTCGAGAAGTTTATGATATCAAGACATACAAGTTGTGAAGAATCAAGCGGTAAAGTACTTACACCATGGCCTTTGTACTTGCATTTTTATTTTTATTTATATTGTTTATTTGTATTTTATTTTTCTCTTGTCTCAAAAAAAAATGAAAAAAAAAAAGACAAGAGAAAATTTTGTTTAGGTTCGTTACTAGTTTTTATTATTTGTTTTATTTTCATTTTGTATTTGTTTTATTTTTCTTGTCTCATAAAAAATATATATATATATACTAAAAAAAAAAAAAAAAAAAAAAAAAAAAAGTAAAAAAAAAAAAAATAAAAAAATAGAGAGACAAGAAAAATTTATTGTATCATATTTTGGGTTTGTATAGTTCGTTTTTAGTTTTGTTCTTTCAATAAAGCCAATGCAAAGAAGGAATATCTATAATGAAGTTTCAAGCAACAAGAAATTAGAGGAAAGAATCACATTGTCAAGATTCTACGAAGTTCAAGAGTTATCATCAAGGGTTGAAGACCGAAGACGAAGATGAAGACACCGATTGAAGACCGAAGACGCGTTTCTATGGATGTCTTGTGAGAGTGGTGCTAGCTGCACGCCGAACGGATAACGAGGTAAGTAAAGCATATTTCCACCTTCGTTAAGCGTTTGATTTCCTTTCTTAGAGATCGTCAGAAAAATGGGTTTTCAAAAATAATAAAAGATGTGGGTTTTCAAAACATTCGGAGGGTTTTGCCTTCCTACCATTCAACGTGTCGCAGGATTCTCTCTTCATTCCTACCTGGACACATGTGTGACCCATAAAAAGCTGTTTATTATTGAGAGCAATATCATAAAACCCTTTCTTGTGAGGCAGAGTCGAGACTTTCGATCACTCCCGAACTCGAATTTCTTTCCATAAGGGATGGTTATTTCTCTCTCAACTTTTAAATATGAGATTGTGTTCATTTATGTGTCTAACTTCTTATGACTAGTGTGCAGAATCTCTATGTATTCTTAGCGCGTTGGATGCTATTATTTCGGAGAACTAGTAAGTTGGAAACATAGGTTTTGTGGGTATATCTCTAGTAAACCCTCACGAGACTATAACTCGTCCACTAGGGACACCTAGGGGTTTAAAGGCTTGTTATTTATGCTAAAAAGTGACCGTAGCCTCGACGACACGGCGTTGTATGTATTCTTTAGAATAAGTTTTGTTTTGTTTGATTTGCTCGAGTACTAGCAAAGTCTAAGTGTGGGGGAATTTGATAGGTGTAGAATACACCGTATTTACTATCTATAGTTTATGCTTTATTTGCTATTTTTCGTGTGAATTATGTATCTTATGTTTGCTTTTGAGTTTTATAGGTGCAATGGAGTCACTGAGAACAAAAGGAGAAGAAATCACTCATCTAGAGCGAAAAGGACGGTTGAACAAGAAAGCAAAGGGTTGTCGGTTATCTGAAATTAACAAGCCAAATTATTCGAGGTGGCTCATATCCAATAGTGGGTGCTTTTAGTAATTCTCATCATTACTAAACCCTGAAAACAAGAGAAATGCTTCTCTTTTTTGTATTACTCTAAGAATTCAGAGAAGGAAAAAATGGTGCGGCTAAGTGTTGATGGAGGAAATCAGTGAATCAGAGTAAATGGAAAATCGATAGAATTTAGGGTTCTGCTGTGTTTGAATTCTCAAAAGAGAACTCAGTTGAAACGAAAGAGAAGAATAAATGGATCTGTGAGTTAACGGAGACAGAGTTCGATGAGAGTTTGAAGATGAGATGATTTCTTTCTTCGTTGGTATTGAATCAAGAATTGATAGAGATTGAAACGGAGCTGTCTCTGTTCTTGTCGATTGAGCGGATGGGTTCAACTCTGATGATGTTTCTGTTGAAATCGATGGAAGTTAGGGTTTAAAGAACATGACGAATCCATACTGCTGGTGGTCTATTCACTGATTGAGGAGATGGGTCTCTGTATGTTTATGCCGAGGATCTAGATTGAATTTGTTGCTGCTGGCATCTGATTAAGTGAACTGCAGATGGAATTAAAGCTGAAAAGGAGTCTGTGTTGTTGGATTAGAAAGTTAGGGTTGAGCTGAATTAGAATCTGAGACGAGAATGGAATGGCGTTGGAGCTTGAATGGGTTCTGATATGAAGGAGTTACGAGGCTAATGGAGAGGTGAGGTCATTGTAACTATTGTATGGCTGGCTGGGAGATTACAGGTAGAGAACTGTGGTTGCTGTGTATGAATGAAAATGGAGCTGTTGGTCTGAACTGGTGGTTGAAGCTGAGAACCTCTGATGCTCAAGTATATTTCGAGTGGCTGCTATTGATTTCAGAAAGAGTAATTGGTTTGCTCTGGTATTGTCGTCCGCAATCGATGGAGGTGGTGGTTAATTGAGTTGAACTGGCTCATTTAGGTCTTGGTGGTTTAGCGTTGGCAATGGAACTGAAATTGGTGGAGCAAGAAAGGAGAAAGTGCAAAGCTGGATGGAAATGGGAATGAATGATGTTGGCCAGGGATGCAGAGATGCAGCTGAGCATTGCGGACTGGAATTGTTTTATGCAGAGTTGCAGCTGCAAGAGGTGGTTTGTGAAGCAGATTGGCTGGTGACTCAGGTGGTTCGTGGATGTGTAACTAGATTGAAGCCAGGGATGAACTGAAGTTAGATAAGTTCTATCGCTGCAGCTCGTGCTGTTGTTGTTTCTGGTGTAATGGCAATGGATTTTGAAGCAACCAAGAACCGGGGTTCGCAAGTGGATATGGAACTGGTGATAATGCTACATGGTTGCTGCTGTTGGTGGTAGCCTTAGTTGAGTAGTTGCAGGTTAAGTTACTGAAATGCAATGCAGAGCTACAACAGTGAAAGAGCAAAGTGGAGATTTCGAAAGTGGTGTCAGCTGTTGCAAATGGTGGATGATGTGCTGCTGCTGTGGTGATGAACAAAAAGTGCAGTGGTGATGCTGTTGAGTTATGGTGATTGTTTTGGTGCTTAAAGATGGAGATTGCTGCAGGGAGCTACTACTGTGACAGATACAGGAGATGGTTGGAATTTGTGGTTGTAGTGGTGCCTGTTGGGTTTGTGCTTGGTTTGAAGCAGCTGAAATGAAGGCACTGGTGGATTTGAGCTGAATGGGATTACAAATGGAGCTGGAACTGGTGAAGCTGTTGGAACTGAGTTCCATGGAAGGAAGACAGCTAGTGATGATGTACTCGGGCTGCGGGGGTTGAAACCTTCCGGTGATGAACCCGGTGCACTTTGCGATGGCGATGGACTTAAGAATGGAGCTGTGCCATTGCTCGGTTGAGTGATGGAATTGAACCGATCTGCAGAATTTAGTGAGAAAATTGATCAGCCATCATGGCTGGATATGAGCCGGTGAAGCACAATGATAGTGCGGCGGAGAAGATATGGCATGTGCAATGGCACAGCCTAGCCAACTTAACCGAGTCGGATAGATGATCCAGACCTGACTCACCCGACTCGGTCGGTTTGACCCGAGTTGACCCGGTGACTCTCTGGATCGTTTGATTCGTTTGACTGGTGACCGGGTTGACTTTGCCGGTCACTTGAGATGTCTGCCGACGACTTTTCCGGCCAATTTTCGGCCATAATACCATATTTCCGGCGACCTCTTTTGGGTCATATTTTCACATGGGTATTTGCACACACATGGGCTTGGTGGACCACATGGGTTTTGGACTATGAAGACCTAATTTTAGAAGTTGGAGAAAAGCTATAAAAAGGAAAAGTCTTCTACAACTTGGAGATATCTTATCTTTATCTTTTTGCCTCTACTTTGTTTTCTAGGGTTTAGAACCATGAAGTCTTTTCTCTTTCTTCTTGTTATGAACTCCATGAATATGAGCTAGAGTTTTCTTTTGGTTATGGATTAGATGGATTTCAAACATGAGTTTTTGTTCAATAAATTAGTTTTCTCTCATATTATCGTTTATGATTCACTATTAATATTTTTACATGATTTGAATGCTTGTTTAGTCGAGTCGCGAATCGATTGAGTTTGCTTTCATCTTTATTGCTAGATTAGGTTATTATACGCAAAAGTGATAATTCCGGATTGCAAGTAGCATAAATATGATTATAGTTTGTAGTGATATATTCTTATGATCATATGTGAACCATAACCTTTGTTAAATCGGATTAGTGCTTTTACACGTTCGATTACTTTGATTAGCCTGATTTCATAGAACCTAATGCATCTAGGTAATTAAACTTGATTAGTGCTTTTACCGTTAGGTTTTCCTTTAGATAGAATTCATATTCGCATCTTTTAATGTGTTTGTTGATGACAAGAGGAGATTAGCGGGATATTCTTGCGATCAAGGTATTCTAGGGTCTTTGATAAAAGTTGAGATTAAAATATCAATTCTAGTTATTGTGTTGAAACATGTTTGTGAATGAAGATGAAATCCATGACCAATACTTTCTCATCCTTGATTTGATTTGTTTACTTTTATTTATTTGCTTTTATTTTAGTTTGCTTTTATAAAAATCAGAAAATCCCCGGTGTTATTTATAGGAAACCGGAACAATTTGACAACCTAGACCTCTCTGTGGGAACGATCCTTTCTTGCCCTTGCTTCATTATATATTTTGAGTAGTAAGAAAGTGTAATTTATTTTTGACGCCTACGACAGCGGTCAGTACCAAATGGGCCATAATTAGAAGCCTAAATCCGGACAGAAAAATACTAGGTATTATAGTCATGTTCTTTGTATTGTCGTGTTTGAACATTTGCACTAATGTACGGATCTCCTCTTTTAAACAACTAATGAAACTCAAAGTGTAAAAACTCTTAGGTAAATAAGGATTGTTAGCAACCATGAAGCTTTTATAATGTTCCCAAAGATCATAGTAATCCTCTACAGTGGTAGTTTGGTACAGTTTATTGAAACTACCTACATAATTATCCTGAGCAATATCTTCAAATCTAGCACATACATCATGAACAAAGGTATCCCATGAAATGAATTCTTTACCCTGTTGGTAGTTTAAAAACCATGGATCTACTGAAGAATCGAAATGAATTGCAGCCATATCAACACGCTCATCATCAGGAAATTTATGTAAATTGAAATACCGTTCACATTTGAGAGCCCAACCACGGGGATTAGTACCATTAAATCTTGGAAAGTCTACTTTGGGGGTACGAGAGAACTTACGAGATTTAATGTGTGAGAGATTATGATCGCTTGTCAGCCGACACAAATATAATTACACTTTCTTACTACTCAAAATATAAATATAGCAAGGGCAAGAAAGGATCGATCCCACAGAGAGGTCTAGGTTGTCAAATTGTTTCGGTTCCCTATAAATAACACCGGTAGTTTTGTGATTATAATAAACTAAATAAAACAAATAAAGAAAAGTAAACAAATAAAATCAAGGATAAGAAGATATTGGTCATGGATTTCGTCTTCAATCACAAACATGTTTTCAACACAATAACTAGAATTGATATTTTAATCTCAACTTTTATCAAAGACCCTAGAATACCTTGATCGCAAGTATATCCCGCAAATCTCCTCATGTCATCAACAAACACATTAAAAGATGCGAATATGAATTCTACCTAAAGGAACAACCTAACGTGTAAAAGCACTAATCAAGTTTAATTCCCTAGATGCATTAAGTTCTATGAAATCAGGGCCAATCAAAGCAATCGAACGTGGAAAGCGCACTAATCCGATTTAACAAAGGTTATGACTCACATATGATCATAAGAATATATCACTACAAACTATAATCATATTTATGCTACTTGCAATCCGGAATTATCACTTTTGCGTATAATAACCCTAATCTAGCAATAAAGATGAAAAGCAAACTCAATCGACTCGCGACTCGACTAACAAGCATTCAAATCATGTAACAATATTAATGGTGAATCATAAACGATAATATGAGAGAAAACTAATTTATTGAATTAAAACCCATATTTGGAAATCCAACTTATTCCATAACCAATAATAAAACTCTAGCTCATATTCATGGAGTTCATAACAAGAAGAAAGAGAAAAGACTTCATGGTTCTAAACCCTAGAAAACAAAGTAGAGGCAAAAAGAATATAATTTCCAAGATAAGATATCCCAAAAGTTGTAGAAGTCTTTCCTTTAAATAGCTCTCTTGTTTCCAAAATTAGGTCTAATCTTCAAAGGTCCAAAAGATAGAAGTCCACCAAGCCCACGTGTGAGAAAACCCATGTGAAAATTCTGCCCAAAAACGATCGCCGGAAAACTCGGGATTGTGGCCTAACTTGGCAGGAAAAGTCGTTCGGAAAACTATCTCGGGTGACCGGCAAAGTCCGCCTCGGTCACCGGTCAATCGGGTCGTAGGGTCGGGTCAACGGGTCGGCTCGATTCAACTCGGTCGAGACCGGAGTCGTGGAGAGTCAAACCGGGTCACTTGTCGATGAGTCGCAGTAGCCAAGTTAGACTGGAGTCGGATGCTAACTCGGCTTACTTGGCTCACCTTCTTGGCTGTCTGCAAGGCTGAGCGCACCATGATTGTGCTTCACCTAAGTCACGGCCGCATGATGGCCCCTGTGTTGCATTTCATCACCAGTTCATATTAGCTCCGGTTAGCTCATTTTGCGTTACATAACATCTGCTTCCTCCCATTCTCGAGATAGCAACCACCACTTTGCCTTGACACCGCGAGTCTCCAAATCTCCTTCTCAAAATTGTTCCCGAGTTCTACATTCATTCATCCCGTGCCAACCCATGTCTCCTTGGCACTTCAATTTTGCAATCTCACAACTCCATAACCCGGCAGCCTAACCCATTGTTTCTCTCGCCATACCACCAAGCTCTCTCCGAATACATCGCCTACACTTCAATTATAACTCCACCTAGCATTCTACACTTCACCCACATCATCACAAGATCTATGGGTCTCTATCCACCGTCATCTCAAGCTTAATCACTCCCAAACTGTCACAACCATTGCCAATATCTAATCAGCTTCATTCTCTCAGGTCAACAGCTGCACCTTCCTGTAACACATTCTCGAGCCAATCTCAGACCCTAACAACTCACTTGAACTCAAACCAACCCCTGTGACCAGCTTCATTGTAGCCTGAATCCAACACACACACATGGCATTCTTCCACTGCATCTCAACTTCACCATCATCACCTGTCATTCCCCATCCAGGGCCACCTTAAATCATTCCATTAGCTTCTAATCATCTCTTTACTTTCTAAGAGCATCGACCCTTACCTCGCACTTGAATTCATTCACAAGACCCATACAACCACCAAACTCAGTTGCTACTTCACTTCATTAACCTGCAGTTCGAGCCCTAGCCACTGTTAACCACCAATACATTCTCTCCTGCAAAATGCATCACAACCTGCAATTCCAGTTCAATACCAAAACCAACTGCAATAGCAATACCTGCTTCCACAACAGCCTCATAAATCATCTCCACCCTTCAATTGCACTTCATAACCAACTAGTCCACTATCATCTCCCCTCCTATCTCATGTCAGGCAACACACCTCAACATAAACCATATTTTCCAATTTCTTTTCAATTTCTTCAGCCGTTCTTCATTTGATTCTCAACAGAGGCAATCCATTGAACTCCATCTCAATTACCACCAATTCCTTCCTTAAATCCCTAGAATCAGACTAATTCATTTCAATCTGGTATACTTCAGACCACAGAGTCGAGCCTAAACCCCATATCGAATCATTTTGCCTTCATATCTTCTCTGTGACTTCGATTTCACCAAACCCTAACTGACTTCTCTGATTCTCGATCCAAAATCGACAGCCATCTCTTCAAACACCACAGAAACCCTAATTGGAGTTACCGCCTCCCTAATCTTCACCAGCAGAAAGAATTAATCTCCTCCCTGTGTTGATCGATTTCAGGTGAAGCCTCAGACAATCGCCTCCATTTCAGGTGAAGAAGTGAATTAAACGAGAGAAAGAGACTCTCGATCTAAGTTGTAATAGTTGGATTCAGCCAACCCCCTAACCCCAGATAAGGGCCATCCTTGTTGCAGCCCCTTAACCTTTGGTCAGCTCCAAATAGTGTTTGCCCACGAAATGACAATTTTGCCCTTTTGCTCCAATTGGAATGATTTAAGCTTCTTTCCTCCGTGCGACTCAGTACCTAATACTCAAAACACGCGTAAAGTACATAATTCACCGTAAAAATAGCATAGAAAGCATAACTACTAGATAGTAAATTAAGTGTTTGACGACACCTATCGATTCGAGTGTTGCGTAGGTTCAAGTAAACTAATAATAAGATTCATCTTGATGCCCAAGAGTTGAATCTCAGATTTAAGATCAGTGATTGAATACACTGTGTTGAAGCAACAATGGTGGAAATCTCTTGAAGTTTTTCTTTGGTGGCCATGCTTACAGTTCCAAGATGGAGTCCGATACCAATTGTAGCGTCACCAATTACAATTACGAAGAATTCAAGGTAACTAGCAGCAAGCTACCTTCTCTCCGATAAATCGAGCCTAACTTCAATCGAAGCAATTCTAGTTTTCATTACATAAGTTAGGAGAGAAGAATGATTGGTCTTTAATAGGCCAATCCTTACTAACTGTATCAACGACTATTATTGCATCCTAACTCAGTACAAAACTCGAGGAATGACTCTAGGATTATTACACCCTATCGAGCTTAGTTACACCCATTCAATAGTTACTCATGAGATACAATGTTGTGTATAGTGAAACATGTGG
The DNA here is from genome assembly GCA_023531295.1 of Papaver armeniacum. NCBI lineage: Eukaryota > Viridiplantae > Streptophyta > Magnoliopsida > Ranunculales > Papaveraceae > Papaver > Papaver armeniacum. Next base: position 36,165 of record JAJJWW010017930.1, on the reverse strand, counting down.
AACATGACATTTTTCTTTGTGTCTATCGCCTTACTTCCTCTCTATGTTATCAGTCATGAGGGAAGCATGTTTCCCTTTGTCAAGAAGTACTAGTAATAGCTTATTCATCCCGGAGAGGGTTGTGACAGATCTATCGTTTCTATGAAAAACTAGTTTTGAAGGGTGCATTGACTTCTGTTTTTATGCTCAATGTGGCTGGTATAAAATGGATACCAGACATTCTCAATCTATGTGCTTATCATCCTAGTGGTGATCTCACTTGTGTGAAACGAAATCAGAAGCGCACAGAACACGAAGCATTGTCTGTACTGATACCGACAATGTTGATGTAAGAAACTAAGTATATCCGAGTCGATTTATCCCGTTTCAGCATGCATAATCTTGTTACCACTAGCATTCATTTGTATTTTGGGTATATTGGGTTGTTCCCTTTTCGTTTCATGGGAAAAAAAAGATCTAACCCATGTGGAAATAACATAGAATGAGGTTATATTAAATTTATTACATTCCCAAATTTCATCTCTTTTATGCGACCTACGATTACATGTGGCGAGTGCAACTTAATTTTGTAAGGAAAAGTGATTCCGAATTCTAGTCTTTGTACTTAATTTATTCTTTTGGAGTCAAGTATAATGAAAGCATGTTCTTCGTTTACATAGATGACATATATCATCTGTAATTCTGTTAATTTATCTAGTTTGTGCCGACAGAATGATGTTGCTTGTCGATGATATCAAGAAGGCTGAAAAGGAAAGGGCTAGCATCAACATCTACTACTGGAGTGAGTTTGTTGGTTGTATTAATTTTCTTAACTAGCACTCTCCTTTATTTGTCATATTTTAGCATGTCAAGGGAAGCCCATTCAACTATAAACAACCTAGTTGATAGCCTGTTATTTAATTTTAATTTCTTAACAGAGGAAACTGATCTATACACACTTGTCATCCTTGTGCACTGATTCAAAACCTCCAAGAATATTCTCCATTTAGGACATCGATACTATTTCTTATTTTGTGTTGATTTTAATTCAACAGTTTAAACTTGATTACTTTGTCTTCCAAACTGAAATTAATCACATCCTATTTTGTCTAATTTCAGTCATTACCTGTTATAAACCCAACTATTATTAGATGAAAGCTTGGCAGTCCAAGAACTTAGAGGAGAGAAGATGAAACACAACCTAGGAGACAGAAAAGTGTGGCACCTGCAACATACATGTACATAATAAGACTACTTTGCAGGGTGGGAAACAACTAAAGGAAAGGAGATTTTCAAGTTGCAAGCGCAGCTGGTAGTGACTCTTGCATCCACTAGAGTAAAGAATGGCATTGGAGCACACTCTATAGCAGGAACTAAAGGTGATCTCTGCAGAGGTTCAACTGGATCAGCTGCTACTTCTACATTCACAGTTGTGTCGAGAGGAGGTCGTGGCAAAGCTACACTAAATATTAGTGATGGAGTTGGGAGCTGCACCACTATCTAATATTTTTAAAGATGAGTAACAACGGGGTAATTTGTCATGAAGTTGTGTATTGTTGCTTGTTCTTCACTTGCTGATATTCTTTCCTTCTAGTTATTTTATCTCATAGATATCATTTCATAGGCTCACTCTTATAGTTGCTTTATACTCATTTTCTATGTTCTTGTCTTAGGATGAACATTCATCAATTTCAGTCAGTAAATTATAAGACTGATATGAGGATCAGTAATTAAGGATTAGTTATTGGGTTGAATGTAGCTGGTGTATGGTTTTGTAATAAAAAAAATTAGTAGGAAAATTTTATACATGAATATATTTTGGAATTCTGTATTTTTTTTAATTCTTATTATATATTTTGGAACTGGATATTAATGTTGCAAGAATTAAGTTTCCGTTGCACAAATTAATGTATACGTTGCTTTAATTACAAAACAAAACGTTGCACACCATATTAAGCAACGTTAATAAGCGTTGTTTCAATTAATTTGTGCAACGGATTTTGACGTTGCACCAAAATTTGCTACGCCATATTAGCAACGAATATTAGTGTTGCTTTGTTTTTGGGTAAAACCTGATCTACTTCTTTTAGTAAATTTGGGTGTATCGATGAGAAACGAATTCAAACCCTAAACAAATGCACTTCGCACGGAGTACTTTTAGATTCGAGAGATCAATCAGCAAGGCTCTCGGCCTAAACCAAGAAAATGGTCATTCCAGATTCAATTCGGTCACAAAGTGAAGGAGAAAGGTTGATCTTAGAGAGGGAAGCGAAGAAGGTGTTTGAGATCAAAATGTTGAATTATGAAGGTGTGGCTGTTTTATGACTAGTATCAGTATGTGGTTTCTAGATACTTGTGTTGATAACACTTGTTGTTTTGAAATAGGTTGAAAACCTATTTATACAAGTCATTGAGCGACTAGTTAGCAATTCGGAGTACGAGATACGTACGCGTATTATACGGATTTGCGAAAATCGAATTCGGTCAACGGTTCGTGATACAGGAGTAATACGGAATGTCATACGTACGTGTATAATTCGATTTACAAATATGAGTTGGTCACTGAAAATTCGGCATACGTATAATAACAAATATTTAGAATTCATATATAATCCTGCAAATACATAATTCAAAATACAAAATATTTTTTACACACATATATATATCTTAGATTCGACATACATGGATATAATCTCGTTTATACCCCTATATATATATAACTGTGTTAAGTTACTCGGAGTAATGTTTTAACTCCACAAAAAATCAAAATATATGACACGATCGAGCAATTAGATGCGTCCGATTAGAGCCTAATTTATGTCATATTCCTTGGTATTTGTTTTGATAATTGTCTTACGGGCCACCCTTGTACCGGTGCCTTTAGTATTTTTCGTGTGCTAGGCACGTGTGAGTTTTCTCTTTTCCTTTTTGCTTGGTCTAAAACCTAATGGAAGAACTAATGAAAATTTGATGAAAACTAGAGTTATCTCTTCCGCCTCTCCGAGGTTTATATCCAAACTTTGGCAGAGTAGATCCTGTAAAGTTTATCTCTGAAATTCCTATTAGTAGTGTAGATCACTACAAGTGGTATCAGATTAGGTCTTTCCTTGCGCAGTTCCTGCATGGCAGAGGTACTAGGTTGCAGTAAATTGGACGAATTCACCAAGAATTTGAGTCCTGGAATTGCAAGGATTACGTGAGGAAGTACAAATGTCTCGATCCGTTAAAACCGATGTGCGATACAATGAAGACAGATATCGGTAATCAATTTGAACTTCTTCAATCTTTAGATACGAAGTTTCAATTGCTTTCGATCGTCAAGTTTTCTCTCGGGGAATAATCAGGATGATAATATTACTCCTCCTGGGGAAGATGGTGATCCTTCTAATCGCAACACCTTTCGAGGTTATCAATCGATTCCTCAAGCATAATCATTCAGACTCATCAGCTGGGTGAAGGTCAGCTTTCCAATTACAGCACCTAAAGTGGACTTTCCTCGCTTTGATGGTACTAATCCTAGAGCTTGGATTAGAAGTGTAAGAAATACTTCTTTCTTCATCAAATGAATGATGAATGTATGGTGCACATGGCTACCCCATACTTGGATGGAAAAGCAGATACTTGGTTCTGGTGATTACCAAACAGGTAAGGGTATTTTGTATTGGGAAGATTTTATTATTGATGTTTGCACTCAGGTTTCAGTGAAATAGGTCATGATAGTGTTGTAGGGGAGTTTAATAAGCTAGACCAAACTAATACAATCATGGAGTATCAAGAGCAACTGAGGAACTAAAGGCCTTAATGCTAGCTAAGAACCCATATCTTCCTCAAGATTACTTCATCCAAAGTTTTATTAGTGGATCGAAGGAGGATATACGATTAGTGGTGCAAATGTTCACTCCTTCAACCTTACAACAAGACTATATTTCTAGCTAGAAGACAAGAGTGTATCTCTGGACAGTAGTGCTAAGAACTAGCCAAAATTTTCTCCCTGCATTTACTGGAGGTAAGACATTAACCTGCTCCTAGCAAACCTTCAGCTTTGCCTCCATTAGTCACTACCCTCACTGTTACTAGTCCCACCACAAGTCCTAAGATGCAACTCAGTGAAGAAACTCACTTATGCTGAGATGCGTGCAAAGAGGGAGAAAGGACTTTGCTACAATTGCGATGAGTTGTACACACAGGATCACAAATGTAATAAACAACAGCTCTATATGATAGTAGCTGATGATGACGAGGCAGTTCATTCTGTGGAAATGGGAGCAGGTTCTAGCCCTCAAATTGTGGAGTTAGAGGAAGACATGGAGATCTCTGTGCATGCACTAGCTGGTAACATTTCTCCTACCACTATCAAGATTAAGGGATTTGTAAAGAAGCATGGCCTCACCATCTTAATCGACAATGGCAGCACTCACACTTCTCTGGACTCTGCAACTGGCTAGAGAAGTGGTTGTATGCTCACTCCTACCCCAACTCTACAAAGTTATCGTTGCTGATGGTAATAAATTGCTTACTCAAGCCAAATAGTGTCAAGTTCGGTTGGAGTATGCAGGGACATAATTTTTCCCATGATTTACATATCTTAGAACTTGGTGGGTGTGACATGGTCCTAGGTGTGGACTGGATGCGCGAAAAGAGTCCTATGGTTTTTGACTTCAAGAAGTTGCTAGTGAAATTCCAACACCAAGGCAAGGAGATTGAACTAGTAGGACATAAGGAAGAAGCTGCTCTTTCACAGATGTCAGGCACCATAATACGCAAGCTCCTCAAGAAAGGTAGGCAAGGTTTTATTGGACATTTTTTTCCTTATCTGCTACCACACCACCGGAGGACATTCAACCACAGATTGCTGCAGTATTGGATCAATTCCCTACAATCTTTCAGACTCCAACATCACTGCCCCCAGCACGAGCTCATGACCACCACATCAATCTTACTCCAAATGCTTCTCCTCCAAATTCACGTCCTTACAGAGTACCATTTATACAAAAGGAGGTGATTGAGAAGCTAGTGCACGAAATGTTACAGGCAGGAGTCATTCAACCAAGTCACAGTCCGTATTCATCCCCCGTAATCTTGGTCAAAAAGAAAGACGGTGATTGGAGATTCTGTGTCGACTACCGCAAGTTAAATGCCATAACTGTTAAAGATAAGTATCCGATCCCCGTCATTGATGAACTACTTGCTGAATTATCTGGTTCAACTATATTCTCCAAATTAGATCTTCGCGCTGGATACCACCAGATTAGGGTTCACATAGATGATATTGAAAAAACTGCTTTTCGTATGCATCACTAGGCACTTTGAATTTCGAGTAATGCCCTTTGGGCTTACCAATGCCCCGACTCACTTTTCAATCACTCATGAATGGTATTTTTGGACCCTATCTTCGAAATTCATTTTAGTTTTTTTGATGACATACTGGTGTATAGTCCTACCTTGGATTCACACTGTAAACATCTCCATTTAGCCCTCTCTATTCTCGCAACACCATTCATTGTTTGTTAAACGCACCTAAGTGTTCTTTTGCCAACCCAGATAGAATATTTAGGTCATATCATTAGCAGGCATGGTGTCGCAGCTGACCCAGCCAAGATAGAATGTATGGTTAATTGGCCTCGACCTTCTACTCTTAAGGGTTTACGTGGTTTCCTCGGACTAACTGGCTATTATCGCAAGTTTGTTCGCAACTATGGATTGATCTCGTCAACCACTAACTCAATTACTCAAGAAAGGGTGTTTTTCTTGGAATGATGCTGCTGAAGATGCTTTTGAGCAACTCAAAAAGATGGTCACTACTACTCCTATTCTTGTTTTGCCTGACTTCACTAAGTCCTTTGAGGTAGAATCGGATGCTAGTGATTGTGGTGTGGGCGCAGTCTTAATGCAGGAGAGTCGACCTATTTCCTTCTTTAGCAAAGGAATGGGCATTCAGTCATGAGCTCTCTACATATGAGAAGGAGTTGTTAGGCATTGTGCTTGCGAATCAACAAATGGAGATCTTACTTACTCGGAACCATTTCAAGATTTTTACACCATCAAAGTCGTGGTACTTTTACGGGAGCATCAACAATCGCACACCATTCTTCACAGTAAAATGGCTCACTAAGTTGCTAGGTTATGATTATACCCTTTACTATAAGAAAGGCCTTAGAATCGTGTAGGCCGACGCTTTATCTCGTTACATGTTCCTCACTATCCGCAGCTTGAACTAAAATGGCTTGTATAATATCCAGACGGCGAGATGATCCAATTGCCTCATCTTGGATCCCCATCTCCTTATTTGTCCTACTAATGTGATGTGGTTATAATGCACACTGGAATTACTGCTGCGCGTAATATATGTCAAACTGGCCGCTAGACATAACATTCTCTACTGTTCATTCATCCTACTTACCTTGGTGGCCATTCGAGGATGCAAACCAGCTTACCAAGCAAAGTATTATTTCAATAGGGCAAGTCTCAAGAAGAGTTGATTCAATTCATCCAAAGAACGCAACACATATGCCAACAACACAAAGTCGACCACCATCTGTCATAGGTTACCCAACCCCACATGTTCTGATCAAAGTTGGAAGCATGTGAGTATGACTCTTATAACCATTACAAATTAGAAGTCATGGAGTAATATTAGTCATTGTTGATCGCTTTTTACTAAGTATTTCTCACTTTGTAGTTCTTAGTCACCCTTATACCGCTGGGTCTGGCCAAAATCTTCATTGAAACTATTCTCAAGCTCCACGGTCTCCCCGCAAACTATTGTGTGGGACGAGACACATCTTTTTTGAGTGGCTTTTGGCAAGCCTTATTCAAGGATGTGGGTACTTCACTCCATCTGAGCACGTCGTATCATCCTCAAACGGAACATGTGAATACGTATCTGGAGTCTTATCTGCGTCATATGTACAGTTATAGGCCTGGGAAGTGGGTTTCTTAGTTATCCATTGCAGAATGGTGGTTTAATACCACCTACCACACTAGCCTCAAGCTTACACCATTCCAAGCTCTCTCTGCTATTTCCACCACAATTTGGACTTCATCATCTTTGGTGCAGTCAATCATGAAGTGGTAGGAGACTATCTACACCATCGAGGAATTTACTGCGGATGTATTGTACAGAATCTCCTTGCTTGCCCAACACCGCGTTAAACAACAGCGGATAAGAAACGAGTATAAAGATCTTTTGCGGTGGGTGATTGGGTGTACTTATGCGTTTGCAACCTTATCGACAGATTCTATCCAACCTCGTCGAAATCTTAAACTTGCAGCCAAGTTCTTTGGTCCATACCGGGTATTGGAGAAAGTGGGTGCTGTTGCTTATCGTCTCCAATTGCCGGCCTCGCCGCGTATTCACAATGTCTTTCATGTTTCATAATTAAAAAGCTTGGGACAGGACTTATTCCACGACATTACTTCATACGGTGGATAAAGCGGTTATTCAAAGTGAAAGCGATTCAAGCCTTACAATCCCGGATTCTTCTCAAAGGTCGCCAACATATTGCAGCTGGCTCAAATTCAATGGTCTCATATGGCGAAGGTGATGTTACTTGGGAAGATATCTGCATTCATCAAGTCTTGCCTTTCAAGTTCATCTGAGGACAAGGATTAGTCTGACGGTGGGGAATTTGTCATATTCCTTGGTATTTTGTTTTGATAATGTCTTACGGGCCACCCCTTGTCCTAGGTGCCTTTAGTATTTTCGTGTGCTAGGCACGTGTGAGTTTTCCTTTTCCTTTTTGTTGGTCGAAAACCTAATGGAAGAACTAATGAAAAATTTGATGAAACTAGAGTTATCTCTTTCACCTCTCTGAGGTTTTATCCAACTTTAGCAGAGTAGATCCTGTAAAGTTTATCTCTGAAATTCTTATTGTAGTGTAGATCACTACAATTTGTTCCAAGTGTTAAATACCTATTGACGACGATAATTCATTCTCGGAGACTTCCCAATGCCGCTACACATTCTATCCATCCAAGAAGCATTCTGGTCACTTTGAGCATCGGCTACAAAACCTTCATCTGCAGCTTCATCTAGATTGCCATCAACGACTTCAGTGTCCCACTCTGCGAGGTTTTCAAGATCAATTGGGTCTCTATCTTTTAACTCAAATTTCACGGAATTTTTCAGCATTAACGAGTTCACCCTTATGTACACAAGATCTTCCAACATCTGTGGTGTCAATCTGTTTCTCTTTTTTGTTTGTGCCGCATCATAAGCACTCGATTCGTTCACATGCAGAAGAACTACATGGCTGACTTAATAAACGAATAGCAAGCTTTCTTAGTATAGGAACAGAGCCTCCATTTGCTTCCCACCGCACCCCTACAATAAGGCCATAAAATTAGATAAATAATACACCCTAGATACGACTAATTATCCAAAAACAAAAAAGAAAATTCATTAAAAAAAACTTAGTTGGATGAAAATTATTGAGTTGATCTATTGAGATGTTTGTAAATATATTTGGATGCTTTCCATTATATAGTAAAAGCTCTGCCGAGAACTTGGTTCTTTCAGTGTATCAATCACTTTGTCATAAATATATAATAAGCAGCTTACACATGTTCATTAGTATACAAAATCTTTCCATCAAACATGGCGGGTTCAAATACATGGCGGCTTGCCTTTCGGTGCTCTATCCGTTGCTTCATAAATGTAGCCTAAAGTTGACCCATCACCGTCGACTAACAGTAATACCTTTACCAATGGCTCCATGGCTGAAATTAGCTCTTTCCCAACCTCCCAAAATGGTGTTCCTTGTATAAGCTCTTTACTTATGTCAAGAAACAGCTCCTTTCTGTTTGTGACATGTTTCTATATTCAACAGACCCTTTGACAAGTTTCTCAAACCATCTTCAACATCTAAAATAAATTTAAGCATAAGAGAAAGTGAGGGCGCAAATCTGGTTTTAGAATACTTTTGCAAATATTTCTTGGTATGCTCTCTCATTAAGTCCAAAAAACATATACCTATGAGATGGTCATATATCTTTCTTGCTTTGAAAAAATATCTTGAACCCATTCAGAGACTCATATATATCCTCAAGCGGCAATTGAACTCTATGGCGACACACTTTGATTTGATTATGTGATACTCTTCTATGATCAGGTTACAAGAGTCCATAGTTTGAAGCATTGTTGGTGCACAATTTGCCTTACATTTTTCACCAATCTCTTGATAAGTGGTATAAGTACATCCTTATAAATAAACACGATGTTTTGGCTCTCAGGATCTTTCAAGTGATTTTTAAGAATACCTGCCCTTTTTGGTGAGGTAAGCAACCACATTTATAAACGACCGCTTTTTCATATATGTACATATGTCTGACATGATAGTGCATCCAGTTAAACTCCAAGATTCTTTGACTTCATTTACATAACGTTCAACATCTGCTTTAGTATTGACAACCAACTTAGTTCGAAGAGTAGAATAACTAGGTAATGAATATCCAATACCATAGTTAAGAGACATCCTTAATCATCTCAATAAACCACAGGTATGCGCATGACATTAAAAACAATGTTATTGAAGAAAACAAAGAGATACTTTCATGTCCTCCGATTTATCCTTTTTGTTGAGCATTGCGGGTATTGAAAGTTTTTGCAAGCTTCGGTTCTTCACAAACACTAACACTTTGCTCTCCCCAACACTCCAAACGGATGATCTAGCTCTTTAGTCCCCACTAATGTAACACCTAGGTCTCCCCAACTGCAATAACAACTAATGCTTGTACTTTCTCAGGTACTTGTTCACAAACAACAATGTCACGACCTTTAATACCCGATAAATTAGACTTTAATCTTGCCACTCCTCCAGAAAATCTCTTTTGTAGTACTTACATTTGAAACGATTATTGGTTTTCTGCGCATATTCCCAAAATTTGTCTTTTATCTTGATCATCTCCTACAATCTGTACCAAACTAGTTTAAGAATGGGACTAGAAAAAGAAATTATTATATAATGATGTTAATTTATAAACATATGAATCCAAATTAAGCTCATAATATTATTCATAAATCTATAACCTAATTCATTATTCATAATATTATTAATCAACTAAAATTCCAGTAACAAAATATCTAACCTAAGGATATAATCAATCAGGGATTCAATACAATCTAATATAAATCAAACATAAATATATATACTATTGATTCAATTGAATCCATAAAATCAGATTGAAACCAAACAAATCAAAATCAAACATAAAAATACAACAGAATATGGTTGATGGAATCATGCCATGCCTTGTCGCCAGATTATAGGATAGAAATCCTTAGAAGCAGATATTCAATTTATGGATTTGAAGATAGGAAATCAGATGCAGTGAGAAGTAGAAGAAGTCTAAGTTCTCTCTCAAAGTTTTCTTTTTGCTCCAAAAATTCCTAACCCTATTTTCCGTCCAACGTAATAAAGTTTGATTCGATTTTATTAAAAGTTGCTGAATAGCTCCTATCTTCATATAACATGTACACTGGTCGGACTTTTAAATAGTGCTTTGTATGATTACGTTCGAGCGATAAAGAATAATTAGAATGATTACGAATTTAACTAGATTGGCTGACCACGATCTCATAGGAAGTGGAGGTTGTTAAGTAGTGGAGAATGGAGTTGTGCGGAAAGTGGTGATCATCGTGTTTCCATTTATGAGGGAAGACCGGTCACACTTTCACCCACTACTCGTATTCCGACCGTCTCATCCTTTCTGACACTTTCTCGTAATGGACGTTACCATACGTCGCACTGTTGTAAGCCGCTAGACTAATATCGGTGAGCATCCCCCAATTTGTGACATGTTTGATGTCTCAAGTGAATCGAGTCAAAAGTAATGAGACTCCATGGCATAAAATCAGCACATAGTGCTTTTAAGTTAAATAATAAGTTATTTGTGAAATCAACATTTGCATAACATCGCTTATAATCGATGTATATAAAGCATCGCTTTTAAACAAACAGCTGAAAAATAATCGATGTGCAGGAAGCATCGTTGCTTTAGAGCTCGATTGAGCATCTTAAAAAAGTTGCGACCCGGCCACTTTTTGGTGATCGTTTGAGACCCTATGGCTGTGCTATCACTTGGTCGATCGATCCTGTGGAGGAGGGGGTGGCGGTGATCACAATGCTGCTCTATTGGTTTAAAATAAATATACACCATCCAACTAGGCTAGCGAAGTTGGATGGGCCAGAGATGATTCTTGGAAGTTACATATTGTGCGTTGATGTAATTTAGGGTTTAGGGGTCGTGCGGCCAACCCTCTTTGGCGATCAATTTCAAGCATCGAGCGCTAGTTTGGAGGCGAGTTGACCATGTATAAATACTGGGGCTTGGTGTATGCTGACATCTTTTGGGCCATCTAAAATTAGATCTAATCCATTCGATTTGGCTGGCGAAGATGGGCGGTCATGATCGATTTGCGGCAGTACTGCCACAAACACAAATTAGGGTTTTGATCGCTGCCGTATGCGTCAAAAATAATTTCACTTTCCTAAAGTATATGATAAGAAAGAGTTGTTTTTTTTTTTCCCACAGAGAGCAATTGTAGTTATTATGTATTCAATTTCTAAAGTAACCAATTGGGGATTTCTGATTTTTATGTAAGCAATAAAAATAAAAGCAAAGTAAATTGGAGAAAGTAATCAATAGAAAGATATTGGTCAAGAATTCATCTTCAATCTTAGACATGTGCTTGCATATATGATTAAATTACAATTTAATCTCTTTTATTATCAAAAGCCTAGAGAATCAAAGAAAAGATAATCTATTAATTTCCTAAGTTCATCAACACACACATTGTAGCTGCGTATGTGAATTCACCCAAAAAAATAACCTAACGCCTTGCGCTAATTAAGTTCAATTCCTAGGAGCATTAAGTTTGAAAATGGGCTAATCAATGCAATTGTCGCCGTTGCGCATAACAATTGGACAAGGGTCAAACTCTACATATGATTACGAGAGTGTATCACCAAACCGAAACATATCATGCTACTTGTATTCGGGGTTATCGTCATGAAAAACCTAAAATAGCTATGGACAAGGATGCAAGTTCAATTAATTGGCCCCTTAACTAACCAAACATCTTAGTCCTATCACAATACATCAATCATGTGATTATTAAAAGCGATGGAAATTTAAACGATAATCAGAGAAAACTAATACATAACACAAGCACAAGTTTTAGAAATAGGACTACATCCTTAACCAATAATATAGAATTTAGCTACTCATAGCTATGAGTTCATCACAAAAATATTAATTGAATAAAGAAGATGAACAAAAACAAACCTAGTAGCGTAAACAAAAGCGGCTCTCTCAAGTTCAAGAATAATACTTCATCACCAAAATTGTTCCAAAATTAGGTCAAATCTCAAAGGTCCAATAGATAGAAGTCCACAAAGCCCATATGTGAGAAAAACCCATGTAAAATATGCCCCAAAGCGGTGCGGAAAATTGGTATTATGGTGGGAAAATGGGCGGAGAAGTGGCAGGAAAATGGCTCGGATGACGGCCAAAGTCCACCGGCCACCTGTCAATCTAGTCAGCTCGGTCAGGTCAACCGAGTGAACTCCGGGTCAAGCACCGAGTCATCTGGTCAACTCGGTCATGGAATGAGTCATTGCTAGTCCAGATAAGTAATGTCACGGAGTGGCTAACCGGCAGCTAAAGCCAATGCCATCTTGCACAAATTTGGTTCATTCATGCGCCATGTTGATGCGTCATCATTGCACTAAAAACTCGCAACTTTGAGCACTGCACACAACCACTTCTGTAGTTTCCTGACAAGCACAAACCCCAAAGTTTCAATGTAATCACCATCTTCTAATCCTGCACAACAACAACTCAACATCTCAGCCCTGCCATTGTGTTGCTCAGCATCATTACTCACTCCTCTTTGAGCTCAATAACACCATAGGATCCATTCATTACTCCTTGCAAGGGCCTAACATTCATCTAATCACTGCTCCATTCCTATTGCCAGCAATTGTAATTTCAATGACTCCATTCGACTTATCTTGTTGTAACTTCGGCTTTGAGTTTGCACCAATGCCTCATTGCCACTCAAATACTCATACAAGCAAGCATTTCGGGCCAACCAACGCTACCACCTAATGCAGAACAACGACAGCAACCACATCACAACCAAGGATGATGGTCACTAAATCTCGGCTTCAATACCCTTGCACGCCATTTCCCGGCTACAACATCGATATCGATAACCCATTACTCTTTTCAAATCAAGCTAATCAACTCCTTGCCTTTCTGCAATTAAACCCGATTGACCACCTGCATACTGTGGCACCATCATGATTCGACTCCATTTGCATCTTTCAATATTGATTTAAAAACAACGACACCAAAACAATCTTCTCCACCATTTTAATTTCTTTTATCAATTCATGCCATGCATAATTTCTCAAGAACATCCCAATCAAGCACACTCTCAAAATCGGTTCAACTCCTAGATGCAACTACGACCTTCTCTTGACCAAACTTCATACCCCCGTCCTAGCATACATCACCGCAGCTTGCACCAGCTAATACCATGGCTTAGTTGCAATCGGTTTTCAACCACCATCTGAATCCATCTTGGACCCATCCATGTTTAACCCTTGTTTCTCTCGTGTGACATCAAATCCCATCATCAATTACGCTCCTTGAAGTAACAACGGTATCAATCACTCAACCACGCACACACACACACACACACACACACACACACACACACACACACACACACACACACACACACACACACACACACACACCACTTGAGTCATTCTCCATTCAGTTCTCTACCAAACAACTTGAGCCGTGGATTTCCTTCTACCAGCACCACCTCCTTCCCCGTGTTATAACTGCAATTCCACTGAGTTCTTCTCACTCTGGCTCTCAATCAAACCCCTTGGCAGAAAATTCATCTTCTCCTCAATTACACCACAAATTCTCCGAGAATACGATTTCGAGATTCAAAACCCCTCTTTAACTTATTCATTACAAACCCTACAAGGACTCCACCATCTTTTCCAATTTCTGCTTCAAACCCTCATCATTTGTTCAATTTCTGTCTGAACCTCTGTAAATCTCGGTCTCTAATTCCTCTTATCGATTATGCTCTCAAACTCAGATACCCTACAAATCTCAATTTTTCACTGCAATCTTCTCTCCATTCCAGACACATCATTAGTACAAACCCATGTCTTCAATCAGTGATATTCAACCACACAAATCAAACTCAAACCCTAAGTTCTCCTCTATTAGAGAAAAAACCATCTCCAATTTCATCTTTTTTTTTTCAGTTCTTCTCAAATTCACCAGAAGAACCCTTTAATTGTTCGACCCTCATAAATCAGTGAATGTCCTTCCATCACAATAACCATCTCTCCATGTATCTCTCAATCTCTCTGATAAAATGGTGTCGCCCCAACTTAATTTACTCTCTCTCAATTTCGGATTTAGAAAGATTGAGAGATGATTCTCAATTTTAGGGCCATGTAGAACCAAAACTACTATCGGCACCAAATCGATTGGATAAGGGCTATGCAACTATCATTTGACCTGCGGTTTCGTAGAACCTGACTGTCTGACCGATCTCTTGCTCAACTGTCGGTTGAATCGACGGTTCATTCTTCGCCTCCTTCTCGCACCTTAGCTCGCTCCAATTATAGCTCGCATGTGAACTGGCCATTGTGCTTCTTTTCGCTCCAAATGGCTAATTTCTTCTTCTTTTGCTCATAATGACTCCATTGCAACTAAACACTCAAAAGCAAACATAAGATACATAATTTACAAGAAAAGTAGCAAAAAGCATAAACAATAGATAAATAACAAGGTGTTTACAACACCTATCGGAGTTTCAAAGCAGCCGTCCGCCTAGTTCGATTGAATGTTTTGATCGTCATTGACTTGCCATGAGTAAGTCGATCGAATGAGAAAAAAATTGGGCCACGCAGGTGAACATATTGGCACCTCTTTGATCATTCGCGATGCGATCTAGGCCGTCCAACTTGGTTGGCTAAGTTGGACGGTCATGATGTATTTTGAGACCGTTTTTGCCGGTCTTAGCTCATTTGAGCTTATTTTTTCAAATAGCGCGAACACCCATATTAGGGTTAATGTTCGAAATGCTTGCGGGTGTACTAGATGGAATCCGTTCGGCCGGGGCGTTAGTGGGCCCGCCGGCGGTCATCATGATGATCGCCCAGTTCCGCTAGGAGTAGGCTAGGCTTGTTAGATTGCGTGGCCAAATCATGTGGCCGTGATCGTTTCTTAAGACTGATACAGAAATTCTAGATTTTCCTTAAGGGATTAAAACGCCTTCGAACACACTAACTTTTAATTAAAAATTGCGTGAACACGCTGATCTCTTTGTCAGAGGGTGGTGTAGCCTATGTGAGTGTTTTCATGCAGGTCTCAATACTGACACTTCAGGAGTTTCATGATAATTTGTTGCGAGTGAACATTAATCGTCATGTTATGCCTATATTGAGAGTTCTGGTTGGAACATAGATAGGAAAATACTAGTGTGCCATGCATTAGTGAATAATGCAATAGGTTAAAATTTACGAATATCTGGGATTGTTGCTTCATGCACCATTCTCGGATAAATTTAAGTAAACATGTTGAATTGGTCAATACATATGTAAGTGAAGAGGTTTATGCACTCATAACTTTCAAATGTCTTTTTGTTCGACATCATATTAAAATATGTAGGTTTCACGATTTTAGCCCTAAACCGAAACCACCATCAACATTAAGTCCCTGCTTAGCACGTAATAGCGATGCTATTGCGGGTAAGAACTAGATGGTTCTGACGAAGAAATTCACAAGAGAAGTTGGCATACATTACCAGGATAGAGGTCGCCTCGGCTTCTTGAAAATACGTTTATTTTCAGATAAATCGGTTATCTTCAGGTAGATAAGTATCTATTTGATTGTTATCCCGCATATGAAGCCTTTATTCACTAGCAGTGAGACTCCTTTTCTTCCCGGGATCTTGCTGATTTGTAGAATAAAAAGAAGACGCTGGAGCCTTTCTCCCATCACAGGATTGCTTTTCTTCTTCGTTCTAGGTATTGCTCCATGCTCATCATGCAATTTGATTTTTAATTGATGATGATAATTTTTTTATATATATACCATTTATTGATATAATCATAACGCTTTTTTGCAGATATGATGGGAACTACCGGTGATGATTACTCTTTACTTCTCCAAAAAAAGAGCTTTGAAATCGACAAACCGAGGCTAATGCGTTCGAGGAGGTGATGGCAAAAATAGATTCTCCATTTCGGCTAAGTCGGTCGTGCCATACGGGGTATGTCTCTTCCGCACCTACGCATCATTCGAGACAACACTCAGACTTTTTGGCTTTAGTCAAAGATGGAGGAAAATGGAGGCACACGAACGTCTCAGACGACAAGCGCGAGCTGAAAGGCTTGCAGCTCGGGTAAAGAGGCGAAGGATCGAGCAAAAGCGGCCTCCCCGTAGAAATATGTATGATTACTCGATCCATGACGCCATCATAATCCTTGATTCTGATGTGGACGAACCCGATCATCCAAAGGTCGTTAGCACGATCTCCAAGGAGAGCGTTGAAGTGGCTTCCATAGAGAACAATAAACAATTGCTAAAGGGATGTCGGTGCAGCCTCTAAAAGGGAAATTGTGACGGATTCTGGAGAGGATGTAGCGGTGGTTCGCGAGGGAAATGTTGGAACAATGTCCCAAAGAGAGATCGAGGCAGCTTTTGGAGAGGAGGTGGTAGCGGCTTGCGACGAAGGTGTTGAAGCAGCTTCAGACGGTCGAGTTTAAGTTTTTGTTTAAATAAGGGTTCTTTTATTCATGTTATCTTGAGACCCTAACTGCGGCATTTTCTAGTAGAGTTATAATAGAATCTCCCATTCCATCAATTCGTGCAGCCGACACATATAAGTGGTGATGTGATTTTATGTGCCTGGGCACCACCTCTATGATAATTGCCCTAAAAATGATAGCTCAAAGTAGGGGACGCAATGATGGAAATTAAGGATTGATCACGAACCTATTCACCTTCAATTGATAGTGTGTTGCAATCCGCGTAATGATGTGGTGATCGAGAGGCCACTTATCGTTAAGTAGGATGTTCTTCGGAGTACAAAAAGCGCTTGCCCTAACGATCGTATATTGTTGTGTGACGATTCCCTTGCCCATTTTCTTTCTTTCCGTGTGTATTCCTCGTGCTTCTCAAAATATATGAGATGTTTCCTTTTAGGGTTTTTGTCTTTCCTCGTTTGAATTTATGGGTAATGATGATGATTTAGGATTGCTCAAGACTTTGTGTCATGATTCAGGAGTAAAGAGATTTCCAAAAGGAAACGATACTTCGATTAACTTACAAATTGAAAACCTAATTATGAATGCAAGAAGTGCAATCATTTTGGAGGAATTACAAATATTGCATGAAATGAGAAATTGCTTAGAGAAAATACTAAAGAGAACGTTGGAGGAAAAAGTAGCACATCGTTTTAGGTATTGAAAGGCTTGAGCCATCGTGAGTGAATTGTCACACCTTCCAGTTCGTCGGTATTGATGATCTTGCAATACCCCCTTAAGATAACGTCTTCCACTAGGTATGGCTCATCTTTCCCTTCTCAGATGAATCGATCGGTTTGAGTGGTAACTTTCACTACCATATCTCCAATCTGAAACGGGTTTGGGTGTTGCACAACTACTTGGTTGTTGGACTCGTTTTCTTTGACTGAAACAACTTTTAAATTTTTGATAAAGTATTTGAAAGGACCAGCATCCCATTCACATCTCCTAGTGGCGGCTGGGTTGAGGATCGGAGCGAGTCCCAGAGCCTTAGCGGAAGGAGGAGTGACCAGGGCCGCAAAATAGGGTTGTTCAATAAGACTTACTTGGGTTCCAGAATCTTGAATGTATGTCGATGGGCTCTCTCCAGTAATTGCGTCATATTGGCATGTTGTTTATACCATAACGAGATAATCTTCGGGGGTTGACGGCTTGTTGGAAATCCTTTCGGGTATAGACATCGGCAAAGGACACACTCCTAGGCTCTTAGCTTTTCTTTGTTGTCATGCACCCACGAGCGCCTCAGGATCATATCATAATTCGGGTAGTCTTTCACAATATGAAATTTTCCATAGTTAGAGCATCTCCACCTTGATTTCGAGGTTGATGTAGTAAGCATCTCTAAACTCTCCTTGAGGATTTTTAATTATGGTTGGGTAGTGAACAACTTCCTGTTTTGAAATCTTTGCAACTTTAGTGGTCTTGATGGCTTAATTGAAATCCCAGATGCTACATCAATCAGTATGTTGTCGAACTCAACATCCTTCAAGTGAGCGATGGTTAGAGTCCCCAATTACATCCGCGTTTTCGGAAAGATTGGGGTTGGGAGCCTCCTTAATCGGAAATGAGGCACGCTTGCACGATGCGACACGGTTGAGGCTCAGAACATTCTTGATGCTGCGCCTTAGAGAAATATAAAATTTCACATAAATGCTCCATCATAGACTGTACGATTTTGTGTACGGAGTCCCCGAAAATCATGCAACTCGACATGAAGAGGGTCTCTGTGGACTTCTTCATTTCCTAATTGAAGTTCTCCGCATCTACCTTCTCTTTGAAAATGCGCTTCAATTTGTTGGAGTCACTGGTTGGGTGATTGACAAACCTGTGGTAACGATAATATTTAGGATTTGTCATCTTCTTCAGTTGGCGGACATCTGAGAGGAGGTAGCTTGATGGCGTCATCTTGAATCCATGCTTCCAGGAGTTTAATGACTTCATCTATTGGAAATAGGAAGTCTGGAGCAGCATCTCCGGGTTTCTTGCACGGGAGTCTTAGCCTCGGCTTTCCAGAATGGAGTTGTCTCTGCGTCGTATGCATGCAGGTTGTTGTTCCATTCTTTGGAGCTTTCTTTTCCTCCTTCACCTACCACTCTTACATAAGGACCGGTGTTATATTTCTTGTTGATGAGGCGTCTGTTTCCTCGAGTTTCGCGTGCATCTTCACCGGCTAGTCTGGTTCTTTCGGCAAGCAATAAATGCGGTCATAGTGACCGCATAATGACTTCATGAAGTTCGGAGAACGTCTGGAAGCGCGGGTTTTCCAAAAAGCACGATATATGGGAACCATACAATTAATGCATGACTCACCAACTGTTGTTCGGTCACATTTGGGTCGTGACAATCCAAAGCTTGAATTCTAAATCTCTTGACGTAATCGTTTGGAAGCTCATTATTTCGTTGAAACATTCTTCCCAAGTCGAAAGTGATTTGCTCAGGACACGAAGAAATACTTCTTATAGAAAAGCGGTGACCATCTCACACAGGTTGGATATGCTATTTGGTGCGATGTTGTTGTACGGGTATACGCTCTTCCTGGTGGTTCTTTGAGAACTCTTTTTCGGGCGGAGGATGTGATTGTATTTGTGCTTTCTCTAGTGATTCGAAATCGAGAGATGTGTTCACGAGCATTACAGTACCATCATAAAGAGAAAATGAGGAGAAGTATCCTCTCGGGAGAGAACCCTTTGCAAATCGGGAGGATAGGGAGGTTGATCTTTGGTGCGGAGTTTACTGGGTTTTTCCTTGCCTCGATTTTGTAGAATTCTTTCCAAATCCTCACGTGTGACGAAATTGGATGGCTGATTCCTTCCCAGTGGACGTTCATGAACAAACAAAACCTCTTCATCTATAAAGGAGCACCCTGCCGAGGTGCCTGCATAGTAGTATTAAAAGTACTCCTTCTTGTCTCTGTTTGGGGGTGGGACAAGCGCTCTTGCGGTAGTCGCTCCCGTTAGCGTCTTGAGGAAAGTGAGTACCTCTTTACGAGTTGTAGCCATGTCCGTCTCGAGCCTTAGCGAGAGCTTTGTCTTTCTATCAAATCAACAATGGTGATAGGGAGTTGGCCTCCTCTGTCTCCTCTAGTCTCTCGTCCTGATGGGGTAGTGTCAGTAGCTCTAGTAACGGCCGGGGGCGTTACGCTCGAATAAACATTGGGGGTGGCGGCAACGGCTCTAGCTCTGGTGATTGGAGGTGTCACACCTAAAGGAATGTTTCCTGCGCCGCTGGTGGTGGTGGTTTAGGATGTATTGCCACAAGATGTGTTGATCGTGCTTGTAGGTGGTACATTGGTGTCACCGGTAGCAATGGGTATACCAGAGGTGTTGTCGGCCACGATAACATCGGGTTTGTCGCTGATCCGGACACAAGATCCACCATCTTGAATTTGAGAAAATTGAAATGAAATTGAAAATTGATCTTGCAACCGAGATATTAATCTCCCAGCTGTGGTCGCCATTGTTTTGGGGTAAAAGCGATTCTCCGCTGTTTTGGTAAATTTGGGTGTGTTGATGAGAAACAAATTCAAACCCCTAAACAAATACCTTTGCACGGAGTACTTTTTAGATTCGAGATCGATCAATCAGCAAGACTGCCTAAACCAAGAAATGGATGTTCCGATTCAATTCGATCTAAAGTGAATGGGAAGGGTTGATCTTAGGGAGGAAGAAGAAGGTTTTGAGATCGAATGTTGAATTATGAAGGTGTGGCTGTTTTTGTGACTTCGTATCGGAATATGGTTTACGGGATACTTGTGTTGATAACACTTGTCGCTTTGAAACAGGTTGAAAACCTATTTATACAAGTCATTGAGCGCCGTGATCTCATAGGAAGTGGAGGAAGTTAAGTAGTGGAGAAGTGGAGTTGTGCGGAAAGTGGCGATCATCGTGTTTCCATTATGAGGGAAGACTGGTCACACTTTTACCTACTACTCTCGTCTTCATGCCGTCCCATCCTTTCCCGACAATTTCGTAATGGGCGCATTGCATGCTCGCACGATGTAAGCCACTGAGACCAATATCCCGGTGAGCACCCCAGATTTGTGACATGTTTGATGTCTCAAGTGAATGGGTCAAGTCATGAGACTCGCTAGCTAAAATCAGCACATAGTGCTTTTAGGTTAAATAATAAGTTATTTGTGAAATCAATATTTACATAACATCGCTTATAATCGATGTATATAAAGCATCGCTTTTAAAACAAACAGCAGTGAAAAATAATTGATGCAAGTGAAAACATCGTTGCTTTAGAGCTCGATTAGCGACTTAAAAGTTGCACGACCAGTCCACTTTTGGGTGATCGTTTGAGGACCCTATCGGCGAGCTATCACTTGGTCGATCGCTCCACTGTGGAGGAGGGTGGCCGAGGTGATCACAATGCTGCCACTGTTGGTTTTAAGAAATAAATCTACACCATCCAACTAGGCTAGCGAAGTTGGATGGACCGAGATGATTTGGCTGATTACATATTGTCGTTGATGTAATTTGGGGTTTAGGGTCGTGCGGCCAACCCTCTTTTAGGAGATCAATTCAAGGCATCGAGCGCTAGTTTGAGCTTGGGCCATCGGCCATGTATAAATACGGGCGCTGGTGTGTCTGGCGACATCTTTTTTTTTTTTTTTTTTTTGGGCCATCTAAAATTAGATCTAAGCCATTCGATTTGGTGGCGAAGATGGGCGGTCATGATCGATTTGCGCGGCTATGTCTTGCCGCAAACACAAATTAGGGTTTCAAAGAAACGCGTCCGCCCTAGTTCGATTGAATGGTTTGATGCTTCATCGACTTGCCATGAGCAAGCGATCGAATGGGAAAAATTGGGCCATGGTAACATATTGGCACCTCTTTGATCATTCAAGATCGATCTGGCCCAACTTAATTTGGCTAAGTTGGGCGGTCATGATGTATTTTGAGACCGTTTTCGCCTGGTCTTAGCTCATTTGAGCTTATTTTTCAAATAGCGTGAACACCCATATTAGGGTTAACGTTGAAGTGCTTGCGGGTGTACTAGATGGAATCGGTTTTGGGCGTTAGTGGGGACTAGGCGGTCATCATGATGATTGCCTAGTTCCGCTAGGAGTAGGCTAGGCTTGTTAGATTGCGTGGGCAAATCATGTGGCCGTGATCATTTCTTAAGACTGATACAGAAATTCTAGATTTTCCTTAAGGGATTAAAACGCCTTCGAACACGCTAACTTTTAATTAAAAAGTGCGTGAACACGCTGATTTGTTTGTCGAGGGTGGTGTAGCCTATGTAGTGTTTTCATGCGGTCTCACACGACACTTCGGAGATTCATGCTACTCCGTTGCGAGTGAACATTAATCGTCATGTCATGCCAATATTGAGAGTTCAGCTGGGAACATAGCATAGGAAAATACTAGGCAGGCCATGCATTAGTGAATAATGCAATAGGTTAAAATTTACAGAATATCTGGGATTGTTGCTTCATGCACCATTCTAGATAAATTTCGTAAACATGTTGAATTTCTCAATACATATGTAAGTGAAAATGTTTATGAACTCATCACTTTCAAATGGCTTTGTTCCTGCGGGGCGACATCGTACTAAAATCTGGTTTTCACGATTTTAGCCTAAACCGAAAACCACCATCAACATGCTTAAATTCATAGCAATGAATATATCCGTTCCAAATTATCTGTTTTGGTGTAGTATATTTCTATGACTCTCATAAACACCCCAAAGACATCATTGATCACTAAAACACTTTGTGTTGAGAATCATGATTTAAATCCTAAGTGTACAAATGAACACATTGTTGTTCTTAAGTTCGAAAAGCATTGAAAATACGAGGGTACCCAAATACACCACAATCTTTAAATTATCCACCTATAAGTCCTCATACCGAAAGTGATTGTCTATGGACAAAGTCGAGACAGTACGACAAATCAGTATTCACACTTTGTGTGATCGTCTATGGATACAAGATCGATACAATACAACAATCAAAGTGTGATTACTTGATAATAGGTTCGTACTAACCAAACTCTATAGGATCACTATCAAGTAATACATAGTTAATGTTTGTGTATTTTACTTTTAATTATAATAAGCAATTATAATTGCGGAAATAGAAAAGTAAAAGACACATCAAAATTTTGTTAACGAGGGAAACCGCAAATGCAGAAAAACCCGGGACCAAGTCGGAATTGAATACTCTCGGAATTAGTTGAGACCAAGCAACTAAACCTAGTTCACTTAGTTTCTTCAAGATCAATGCGCTTAGACATTCAATAAGTACGATTGGAACAATTACTTTGGGTCGTATTCCAAACAAAAAAGAACAACAAATATGTTTGGTAACAACTCTCTTGATTCTTTAGGATGAAGATATCTCAAGTCATATGCAAAGGTCTTCCGTTTAAACTAATAAACTCCTTTGCCTGGTTAGATCAATTTATCCAACAAGTACGAAGTAGCAGAGTTTATATTTGCAATCAATCAATACAAGAATCTAAAGAGGAACTATAAAGCGATGTCGATCGACGCAACTAATCAATTGAATAAATTCTATTTTAGTTGGATCCCAGCTGATCAAGGTTTGTACTACACAAAGATATGAGAAACCAATCAGAAATCTTCTTCGTCTTCAAATCTTCTTAAATCTTCAATTAAACCGACACAACACTCACTTGAATCTCTTGTGATGAATCACGACAAAACAGTGCATTAACAATGGATTATCACAAGATATCTTTAGATCTACAAACAGTTCTAAAGATCCTGGACACTTCGATCTAGTTTGAGTGAATCTTATATCGAAGAGAAGATTCTCAAGAATAAACAAACTAGGTGAAATCAAAGTTCAACAACCGTTAGTCAATAAAATCAATCAAAACTAATAAGTCTGCAATTATCTAATTTCCTACCAACGTTACTCGTAGATCTTCTTGACCCCACAAGTCTTGAAACGAGCGGTTGTAAGAGATTTGCCTAATTATGGTACTTTCCTCTCCGGATAGAATGACTCCACTGGAAACAACAAAAATACGAAGTTTGCACGGCTCTTAGGATAGTTTTCTAGAAATGCAAACTTAGGTATTTATAGACCAAGGATGTTTGGACACCAAGGAATTTCCAAAACCGAATATTCTCAAGATATGCAATAAATGCCCAAACCGGTTTCCATAATTCCTGGAAATGCTTTGTCAATATTTTCGAAATCTCTCAATAGAAAATCTCCAATTAGTAAATGCACATTACTAATTTTTATTCTCTATAGATATGCATTTAATTGCTGGTAATTAAAGCATATAAAACTAACAACCTTAATTAAAAGATTCTTAATTTATTTGGACCGGGATCTCCTTGAGTAATTAAGGAATATCTTTGAACAACAAAAGATAAGAGTTATTGTTCGTGTTCAAAGTATGTTGACATCTTTTCTTTGTAAATCCTCTTTCATATTTACAATCTTAGAATCGATTATACCACACTTCCAAACAAGTTTAGAATTTGTTCATATGTATTCCAAGACAACTATATGATTGATCAAATATCAAATCACAATTATGGGTGCAATCAAGTCTCCCAATCACTGGGATCGGTTCTACCTCAATATAAAGTACTTGTGATCGAACACACAAGTTACCAGGACCGGTTACGTCAGTTACCAGGATCGGTCACGTCAATTACCGGGACCGGTTACCATATTGTTGATGGTGGTTTTTAGCTTAGGGTTAAAATCGTAAAACACTAAACCCAAGCGACATTGATGTCACAACATTTAAACTAACAAGCATTTACTAGGCACATTTACTCAAACCTTTAATGTCTCCTAAATAATTACCTGGTATCTTTTTCCAAATTAGGGTTACGACAAACCAAACCCCTAATTCCCACGTGTGCCAATGGCAAATCATGCCACCACACCGACCGCGCCAAGGCATGCCAACCATGCTAGCCACACTCTTAGCCATGGCAAATCATGTCACCACACCGATCGGCGCCAAAGCATGCCAACCATGCTATCCGCACCTCTGTAGCAATGGAAAATCATGCCAACCACACCGATAAGCGCCCAAGCATGCCAACCATGCTAGCTGCACTGGTGCTAAGCGGCAAATCATGCCAACCACATTGACCGCGCCAAAGCATGCCAACCATGCTAACACACCTCGTGCCAATGGAAAATCATGCCCGCCACATCAATCCGCGCCCAAAGCATGCCCGACCATGCTAGCCGCACCTCCGTGCCAATGGCAAATCATGCCAGCCACACCTCTGCGCCATGCCAAACGCACCTCGCCATGGCCCCCATGCACGCGCCACCATATTGGCCTTCACTACGCGGCTATCAAAACGAGACGTGCAACAATCAACGGTTGCCTGATAGGTGTCTAAAACACCTTGATATTTATCTATTGTTTATGCTTTCTCTAGTTTTTCATGTAAATTATGTCTCTTATGTTTTGCTTTTGAGTATTTAGGTACTTTGGAGTCATTTGGAACAAAAAGAAGAAGAAATGCCGCTTAAAAGGACAAGGCGAGTTATTTCTCATTATTTGCTTTTCTTTCTTCATCTCTGTCTGAAAAGTATGTCGGCTTTTGTGATGCAAATTTTCTGTCTGAAAAGCACGACAACTTTAGTGATGAAGAGACATTGAAGAGAAGAAGTGAATCTGAGAAGTAAGAGACGGCTGCCGTTTGTGAAAGACTTCGAAGAAGAGCAAAAGCGGCATCTCTCACAAGCAAGGACTATTGGAAGCACAATGGAGGAAAAAGAGCTATCATTCTTTGGTGGCCAGAATCAACTCTTAGGGTGCCTAGAGTCATTCTGGGTACCCCCTATCTACTTCACTTGAGTGGGGTTAACCAGATTTCATTCTTACACAATACAAAAGTCGAGAGAAACAAGTTTATTTTCTTTCTTTCACTCTGCCTGAAATTCAGAGAGAAGTAAAAGTTATGGCGGCTTTATTACTCAGAGGAGGGAAGAAATGGATGAATAGAATGGAAGAAATTAGGGAATTGAGGATCTGTTGCCCTGATATTGGATCGATTAAAGGAGATTGAAGGAAATACAGATGTTGTTGAACCAGAGAAGAAAGTGGTCGAGATTCACAGAGATGTGAGAAATTGAAGCTACGGATTAGGTCATGAGAGACTCGTTGATGTTGTTGGTTTGATGATGACGAATTAAGGGTTTGAAGCAGAAAGTGGAGAAGATGGTGGGAGTCCTTGTTAGGGTCTGTGATGGATGAAGATAGGGGATCTGAGAGTTGCTACTGATGAGATCGATTCGAGCAATTGGTTAACATGAGATTTGTGGTTGTTGTTGAGAATCAAGAGGAAGAGAAGAGATTCAAGGCTTTACTGCTATGCAGCATAGTGAAGCCATGGATTGCAGGCAAGGGTGGAATGGAGTCTGGTGCTGTTGGTGGATGATTGCAGGTAGTATAGTCAAGGGTTGGTGAATTATGTTTGCAGTGGTGTTCTGTATTGTGAAACTAGAGATTGAGAACACTTGATGGTCAGTTCTGTATTGGTATAGATTTGTGTGGCTTTGGTTATAGGGTTCATGGAGGTGGAGATTCAAATGAAGTGAATGATGCCGAGGCTGTGTGTACGGAAGTGATTGAAGCTAATGTATGTTAGATGTATGCCTAGGTTTACAGGGAAGCTGATGCTGAATTAAGAATGGGTTTGCTTCAGATTCAATTGATTTGTAGAGATGTTGATCAGTGAATGAATGGATTTGGAGAGATGGGTTTGCTCTTGACTCAAATCTGCAAGTTATGATGAAGGGTGCAGCTGGGACTTGAGTTTTTGAGATGAGAAGGAAGTTAGGATTTATGTTGCTGACAAGCAGCGATGGTCTCTGGTGGAGATTAAGGTGGCCTGAGCTGAGATAGAAATTGCAAATGATGCTGTTGTTATACATTAAAGTTGGAAGCTGAGACAATGAAGCTAAGAAGGTTCAAGGAGTCAGTATCATCAAACAAGTTGTTGGTACTAGCTAACGGTGCATAAATGAAGGCTGTAGAGTAATTGCAGGTGGTTGATAAGGCTACAAGCCATGGTGCAGAGATTCATGATTAGTGGAAAACAGGGAAGCTGTGTGTTGGGTGGTTATGAGAAGATGGCTAGGAGATTGCAGGTGCAGTTCTAGTGCACTGGAATGTTGGTTGCAGAAAATGGTATTGAATTCGAATTTGCGGCTTGCTGATGTCGCAGGAAGGTATGGGAATTGGTGTTGTTGCAGTGCAGTGGAGTTCATGGGATACAGAGCTGCAGCTGGCGTTGAAAGTTGAACTGATTTGTAGCAGATAGCTAGGCTTGATGGTGTTGGAATTGAAGCTGCAGCATGGATACAAATGGGTCTCGAGGTGTTGGCAGAAGTAGTAACTGATTATGATGGAGACGGAGGAAAAGATTTGGAGGTTGCGGGTAATGCTTGGAGTAAGCTGAATAGAAATTGAGGTCGAAAGTGCAAATGGTACAAAATGGCTTAGGCCTATGCAAGAGAAGCTGTAGCAGCACAAGTTCAGGCCGTGCAAAAGGCCTTGGCCTATAACCAAGTCAGATGAGTTAGCTCTAATAAGACTTGACTCATCTGACTAGACATAGCTGACTCACTCCACCTTGACCGTTAGTTAACTGTCGACTTTGACTCGTGACCGTGCTTTGACTGGATGAACAGTAATCAACGGCACATTCCAGCCACCTGAAGGCCCACCTCCATTCCAACTTCCCGCCTTCCGACTAATATTTTGGGGCCGAGTTTTTCTATTGGGGCTACTTTCATACGTGAATTATATAGGCTTGGTGGACCACTTGGAGATGGACTTTGAAGGTTAGACCTAATTTTGGAACGAGAGGAGCTATAAAATGTGGAAGTTTTCTATCAATCACGTATTCTTCTTGGAGTTTTGCGAGAGGAGCTAGGGTTTGCTTTCATTTAATATTTTCATCTTCTTTACTTTATTTCATTTATTGATTTGATAATGAACTCCATATTTATGAGTAACTAAAACTCTCTTTGATTAAGGGCGTTTGAAGCCGAAATATGAATCTATATTTGATATGAAATAACTTGTTCTCTTGCATTCATTAATGTTATTGATTGATTTCTACCATGCTAATATTGTCTATGGATTATTTGTTAAGGGTTTAAGTTCGAAATTGAATCATTAATTCTTAATCTATTTGCTAGTTTAGATTTTCTTGACCTGTAATTGTCTAGAGAAGATGAACACAAGTAGCAATATGTGGGTATTGATGATGGGACTTTGTTAAGTACCCATATGTAGAAATCAACACTAGTAGGTGATTCATGCTTTTGAGTTCATCACTAGGAGCAACCTTATCTCCACAGAACTTAGAGCACTTGTTTAAGTCAAACCTAGTAAGCGTACCTCTGGAAACTTGCAAGTAGGAACCATTAGTTGAGCGCTTCCGTATCCATTGTGAGCTAGGAGATAATAACGGAATAGTTGAGCGTACTAATTATTCTAGGGTTGTTAGTAACATGATAATGTGAAGAACATAGCTATCTATCAATTTGGTTTGTATTCCGGGTCTAGAATGAACCTTTAATCAATTACATCTCATATTTGAATACATTTTACAATTTTAAGATTTCTACAACAAAATCATCTTTGCTAAGAGTAATTTGCATAACAATTTGAACTTCATACCTCCATTGGGACGATCCTACTTACATTATACTACTTGCTAGTTAAAGAGAAGTAGAGAATTTATTTTTGCGATTTCGACACTCGTCAGGCCTTCAGCCGCTGCGGGGAGGCAAGTGGCAAGTTTAGTTGTTATTTTATTCTTAGTTGTTATTTTTGCTTTTGGTTACGATTTCATTTACTTATTCAATCTCTTAGAATCTGATTTTCAGTACTATTTCTTTGGTGAATGCATGGAGATGAGTGCAGACCAAGTCCAATTGGTATACGTCTTCATTCGAGCACTTTACTTAAGGATTTCATTCGAGCATTCAACACTCCACTTCCTCAAAGTTCTACACCAAGTGAATTCTCGGACTCGGACGAAGAGGAAGACAACACAATGGGAGGTCGACCACACTGCTCCAAGAACACTCAAGGAGCTCACTTCTCCAAACCTAGATCAAGTGCCTTTATGTATTCAGCTGAATGGAACCATTGAGTTGAAACCACAATTGATTAACTTGCTGCCCAAATTCGAGGTTTAGCGAGAAGATCCTAATCGTCACTTGCAACAATTCCATCATGTTGTGACTAGTATGAAGCAAGCAAATCGCAGATGCTGGATATGGCTATGATGACAAATTTTCCTTTCTCTCTTTTAGATATGCGGGGAGAGTGGTTCTTTTGCTTACCCGCTGAAGCATAACCACATGGAATGGGATGAAGAAATTGTTCCTTGAGAAGTATTTTCCAGCATCAAAAGCAGCTGTGATTCGCAAGGAGATTTGTGGTATTAGGCAAGTATCGGGAGAGACTCTCCATGAGTATTGGGAGCGCTACAAGAAGCTTTTAGCTAGTTGTCCACACCACCAAATCGTTGATCAACTTGTGATTCAATATTTCTACGAGGGGTTGCTTTCTAATGATAGAAATTTGATCGATGCCTGCAAGTGGTGGTGCACTTTACCAACAAGACCATTGCGGAAGCTACAAGTTTGTTGGAGAATATGGATGTCGCAACACTCAACAATTCTACACTCGAGATGAATCAAAGAAGTAAGGAAGGTGAATGAAGTTGGCAATTCTTCACACATGGAACAAAGGATGGGCAACATGGAGAGAATGATGAATCAAATAGGCTGAAATTGTCCTTACCATCATCATATACCGAAGATGTTGAGCAAGCAAGTGCTATGTACCAAAATCAACAAAGCCGAGGTACGATCCAGTACTCCAACACATACAACCGAGGTTGGCGTGATCATCCAATTTCAGCCTATGCCAACAAGCAAGCTGATGCAAATCCTACTTTCAATCAACAAGGAGGATATCAATTCATGCAAAGACCACCACAAAAACTCAAGGCACGAGTATAGATGACAAGTTGAATCTCATTCTCAACACAATGGTGCAAGATAAGCAAAAGTCAGCAATGGATATGAAGGACATCCGAACACAAATGGGTCAATTAGCTAATGCCGTGAGCAAATTGGAAGCACAAGCGGGGGGAAAACTTCCTTCACAACCAATAAAATCACAAAGGAGAATGCCAATGCTATTGAGTTACGAAGTGGGAAACAAGTAGAGAAACCGGAAACATCACCTGTCCCATGAACCTGATTTGAGAAAGAAGAGGGTGAAACAGCCCCAAAAGGCTGACCTTAACAAATTCTAACTCTAAAACTCATGTTTCTACTTATGTTATCCGCCTTTTCTAGCAGTTTGCAAAGTCGAACAAGGAGACATTGTACCAAGAGCTTTAGGAAATCTTTAAGAAGATTGAAGTGAACATTCCACTCATTGAGGCAATAAGGCAAGTTCCACGATGGGCAAAGTTCTTGAAGGAATTGTGCACTAACAAGCACAAAATTGACCGGTAAACGAGGTAATGAGTGTGGGGAGAATGCTTCAAAGCATATCTTCAAAAGAAACTCCCACCTAAGTCAAAAGACCCGGTAGTTTCACCCATACCATGTACTATTGGTAAAATCGAGTTTGAACGTGCTATGTTAGATTTAGGAGCATCCATTAATGTTATGCCTGCCTCCGTTTATGAATCATTGAATCTTGGACCTCTTAAGAATACCGGTATTGTTATACAACTTAACATAGGTTAATTCTACCCTAAAGGGGTTATTGAAGATGTTTTGGTGCAAAGTTAATCAACTCATATTTCAAACATTTCTATGTTCTTGACATGATGGATGAAGATTCACCATCGACTACCCCCTTCTTTATTGGGTAGACCATTCATGAGAACCGCTAGAACAAAGATTGATATTTTCAAGGGCGCTTTTTAACTATGGAATTTGATGATGAGATCATAAGTTTCAATATCTTTGAGGCGATGAGATATCCTAGTGACGTGCATTCATGTTTTTCTATTGATGTTATTGATTCTCTAGCTCAAAAGATATTTGAATTAAATGGTGATGATGCGTTAGAAAATCCCATAGTGGAAGGTTTAGGTTATGGAAAATACAAAGACATTGAAAGTGAATTGTCTATTTGTGATGAGCTTAAAGAGGCTGTTTTATCTCTTAACTCATTACAAGAAGTTCCACCAAAATATAATGTCTTATGTTTCTTTGCCGCTTACTAATGAGAAACTTTTACCGCGATTATGCAGGCACCTATTCTTGAGTTGAAACCTCTTCCTGATCACCTTAAATACGTGTATTTAGGTGACAAGGAAGAGTTACCGATCACCGCCAACAACCTTACCAAGGTGCAAGAGGAGAAGCTTGTTCGAAAGCAAGAGAGTACAAGTCCCGCCATTGGGTGGACTATTGCGATATCAAAGGAATCGGTCCTTCCACATGTATGCACCGAATACTTCTTGAGGAGGGGGCAAAACCAACAAGAGAAGCTCAACGTCGCTTGAACCCTCCAATGATGGAAGTAGTCAAGAAGGAAATCCTCGGTTGTTGGAAGTCGGGTGATCTATCCCATATCCGATAGCAAATGGGTGAGCCCGATTCAAGTCGTTCCAAAGAAGTCCTGGAATCACGGTGGTGAAAAACGAAGATAATGACTTGGTTCCAACTAGAATCCGCACTCGTTGGAGAGTGTGCATTGATTACCGAAAGCTAAACTCTACCACCCGAAAGGACCATTTTCCCTACCATTCATTGATCAAATGCTTGAAAGGTTGGCTAGACATGCTTTCTATTGCTTCCTTGATGGTTTTTCAGGTTATAACCAGATTGTAATAGCTCCTAAGATCAAGAAAAGACGACGTTTACTTGCCCTTTGGAACTTTTTTTTGCGTATAGACGTATGCCATTTGGCTTGTGCAATGCACCAGCCACTTTTCAACGTTGTATGGTAAGTATATTCTCAGTTATGTGGAAAGCATCATAGAAGTGTTTATGGATGATTTCAAACAGTGTATGGTGATTCTTTTGACAAATGCTTAGATAACCTTGCACTTATTCTTAAACGATGCGTAGAAACTAATCTTGTGCTTAATTGGGAAAAATGTCACTTTATGGTCAATCATGGATTGTGCTAGGTCATGTTGTATCCTCTAAGGGGTTAGAAGTTGATAAGGCTAAGATAGATTTGATCGAACACAATACCCCACAAATGTGAGGGAGGTTCGCTCTTTTCTTGGTCATGCAGTTTTTATAGGAGATTCATCAAGATTTCTCCAAGATTGCAATGCCTAGACTCTTGCAAAAAGATGTGGCCTTTGATTGTGACAAGGAATGCAAGGAAGCTTTACACCTTGAAAGAGTTGTTGACTACCGCACCAATCATCAAACCACCGGACTGGAGCAAGCCATTTGAGTTGATGTGCGATGCAAGTGATTATGCCGTTGGAGCCGTGTTGGGACAGCTGAGATGGCAAAGTTCCATATGCCATTTATTATGCTTCTAGAACTCTCAACGAGCAAATCAACTACTCCACTACTGAAAAGGAGCTTTTGGCCATAGTGTTTGCACTCGAGAAGTTTAGATCTTATTTAGTGGGTACAAAGGTGGTTGTTTTCTCCTACCATGCCGCACTTCGATACTTGCTAAAAAGAAATATGCTAAGCCAAGGCTTATAAGGTGGATTCTTCTTCAAGAGTTCAACTTGCAAATGAAGGACAAGAAGGGTAGTGAGAATACCGAGCGGATCATCTAAGCAGGATTGGTTGTGTCCAAGAAGCGATTCCTTTGCATGATAGCTTCCTGAGGATGAGCAACTCTTTGCGGTTGGTGGCACAACTCCATGGTACGCGATATCGCTTAACTTCTTGGTGACGGACAAGTACCTAGTTCCATGTCTACATTCCAAAAACACAAGCTCAAGAAGATTTCCAAGCAATATATATGGGATGAACCTTATTTGTGGAAGCATTGCTCCGATCAAATGATCCGCAGTGCGTGATTTGAATCCGAGTTCCAATCAATTCTGAATTTTTGTCACTCATATGCTTGTGGTGGCCATTTCGAAGCCAAGAGGACAGCCCTCAAGGTTCTCAAAGTGGTTTTTATTGGCCTACATTGTTTAAGGATGCATATCTATTTTGTAAGGCTTGTGATAGGTGTCAAAGGACAGTGCAACCTTGGTGCTAGAAACCAAATGCCGCAAACACCAATTCTCGTTGTTGAGATTTTGATGTTTGGGGTATCGATTTTACGGGGCCTTTTTGTGAATTCCAATGGGAAATTTTTATACTTCTTGCTGTAGATTATGTTTCTAAGTGGGTGGAAGCTAAAGCCACTCCCTACCAATGATTCTCATATTGTTTGTGAGTTTGTGAAGGAACATATCTTTTCTAGGTTTGGAACACCTCGAGTGGTGATTAGTGATGGAGGTTCGCACTTCAAGAGATCCTTTCACGCTCTTCTAAAGAAGTATAACATTTCTCATAAAGTTGGCTGCACACCGTACCATCCACAAACGAGTGGACAAGCTGAAATTTCCAACCGGGAGATTAAGTCCATCTTAGAGAAGACGGTGAATGTTACAAGGAAAGATTGGAGTTATAGACTCAATGACGCTTTGTGGGCATATAGGACAGCTTATAAGACACCCATCGGTATGTCTCCTTTTAGGCTTGTCTATGGTAAACCTTGCCATCTTCCCGTCGAACTTGAACACAAAGCTTATTGGGATATCAAGGTATGTAATATGGAATTAGATGCAGCGGGAACATAGGAAACTTCAACTCAATGAGTTAGAAGAGATACGAAATGATGCATATGAAAGTTCACGCATTTATAAAGAAAAGACCAAGGCTTTCCATGATAAAATGATTTCCTAAAGAGTTTTGAAGTAGGGCGGAAAGTACTTTATTCCATTCTCGTCTTAAATTGTTTCCGGTAAACTTAGGTCCGTATGGGTTGGACCATTTGTTGTTACTAATGTGTTTGCGCATGGTGCGGTTGAAATCACTAGTCCCAAAACAGGGCTGGTTTCCAAGGTCAACGGCCATCGCTTGAAACCATACTATGAGCAAGTTTGTGACGGAGAATCGTGGATATGATCACATTGAGTGACCCACTCCCTCTGGAGGAGTAATTGAGCCGAAAGTCGGGATGACGACGTTAAACCAAGCGCTAAGTGGGGAGGCAACCCACCTAAGTTTTGTATCTTTACCTTTATCTCTTTATTTTTTTTTTCAGCATTTTATCTTTTATTTTTCTTTGTTTTTGCATTTTCGTTTCTCAATTTCCCACTTGAACTTTCTTTGGATTTATTCAATTTTACATTGAGGACAATGTAAAGTTTAAGTGTGGGGAGCATTTATATGTTTGTATAGTTTGTTTTATGCCTTTAAAAAAAAAAAAAAAAAAAATCAGAAAAATAGAAAAAACCAAGAAAAAATTTGTGCTTTTTGAACTCCGAAATCTAGAAACTTGTGCCTTTAGGATGACACCATTAGTGGATGGAATCATTTTGATTGCAGGAGTTGAGGAACCCATTAATTAAACAAGAACAACATAGCTCAGAATCACAAATAACATGATAGTCATTACCATATCTCTAATATCACCATATCGCATTCTATTTTTATTTTATTTTCCATATTTATCTATTGTTCTCTAAGTGCTTTGGTGGGTCACTAAACATCGACGTGTTATTCTTTGCTAGATGAAATAGAGTGATTGAGTTGCTAGAAAAAGAAAAAAAAAAAGAAAAAAAGAATCAATTAGACCAAACGGAATAAAAGACACTTGGATAGCATGTGTGAAACGTAGTCCCCCTCCGCTACGCCTAAACAAGCGTGGAATGCAGATCCAAGGCAACTATCACGCAGCATTTCCGACAAGAAGTATGCGCTGGATCCAAAAGATCTAATCATGCCGTTTAAAAAAAATGTGTGAAAAGAAAAAAAAATATTATCATTGTTGAATAAAGTCACCCTGGTTCCATTGTATATGCCGGTGAGTTGATGTAGAAAATAAGTTTGTTTGACCCACCGGTTCCCTTGTATATGCCAGTGTTAACACTAGAATTGACTAAGAGCTCAATCCCGATAGGATGGATAGGTTCATCTTGGCGGTGACCTTGGGGGCAGATATGGAAACATCGATCACTTGTGAACATTCGCCAACATCTACATCTATATCCATCTTCTTAATCTTTTCATTGGGATTGTGGTTTGTTAGTTTCCGAGTATTGTGGGTTTGTTTGACTATCTAATTAGAGCTTTATTTACTTATATATGAACCGAATTTGTGCAAGGTACCTCTCCCGTAGGTCATTTTGATTCGCTCATTGATTTGTCACAACAAACGGAGTTGAAATATAGGTTTTTAGGCGGACCTCTTGTAAAACCTTCACGATACTAAAACTCGTCCACTAGGGGACACCTAGGGGTTTAAAGGCCTGTTATTTATGCTAAAATTAACCGTAGTCTCTGGGATAGACGAAAGTTGTATGTATGTTTTAAAATTATTTTGTTTGATTTGCTCGAGGACTAGCAAAGTCTAAGTGTGGGGAATTTGATAGGTGTCTAAAACACCTTGATATTTATCTATTGTTTATGCTTTCTCTTGCTAGTTTTCATGTAAATTATGTCTCTTATGTTTTGCTTTTGAGTATTTAGGTACTTTGAGTCATTTGGAACAAAAGAAGAAGAAAACGCCGCTTAAAAGGACAAGGCGAGTTATTTCTTTATTATTTGCTTTTCTTTCTCTTTCATCTCTGTCTCTAAAAGTATGTACCGCTTTTGTGATGCAAATTTTTTCATGGTCAAAAGCACCCACAACTTTAGGGTGATGAAGAGACATTGAAGAGAAGAAGTGAATCTGAGAAGTAAGAGACGGCTGCCGTTTGTGAAAGACTTCGAAGAAGAGCAAAAGCGGCATCTCTCACAAGCAAGGACTATTGGAAGCACAATGGAGGAAAAAGAGCTATCATTCTTTGGTGCCTTAATCAACTCTTAGGTTGCTGAGTCATTACTGGTACCCCTATCTACTTCACTTGAGTGGGGTTAACCAGTTTCATTCCTACACAATACCGAAAGTCGAGAGAAACAAGTTTATTTTCTTTCTTTCACTCGCTCAAATTCGGAGAAGTAAAAGTTATGGCGGCTTTATTACCAGAGGAGGGAAGAAATGGATGAATAGAATGGAAGAAATTAGGGAATTGAGGATCTGTTGCCCTGATATTGGATCGATTAAAGGAGATTGAAGGAAATACAGATGTTGTTGAACCAGAGAAGAAAATGGTCGAGATTCACAGAGATGTGAGAAATTGAAGCTAC
>JAJJWW010017929.1:0-140694 GCA_023531295.1 Papaver armeniacum | reverse complement strand
GTGACGAAAAGGGAGTACACCGACCCAAGGAAAGGGCCAAGCTTTGTCCGTGAGCATGTACAAAGGGAACCAAAGCGACTCACTGCATCAAGTCCCGTTTCCTTCACAACCTTAATCAGACTAACTGGCCTGTGGCAACGCCGACGATGTCGACCTATCCTAGAAATATGTATTCACTTTAGCTTGGTCATTTCACTATACAAATTTGTCAATATTTATGCCTACCCCATAATAGTGTAAATTCATTATGTGCTAGGCAGGGACTTAATGTTGATGGTGGATTTTCATTTAAGGTTAAAATTATAAGCTTAAAAATTATGCGCTAACATCTTGCAAAAGATAAAGCCATTAATAAATGATGAATACTTTTCACTTTACTAATTCACCTAGAATGAACATGTGACAACAATCCCAAAGATTCTCGTGAATTAAATACACTAAATTTATCTATGTTGAGCATGTAGCAACGATCCCATATACCCCGTGAATTTACAACATTATTAATTAACGCATAACCAGCTTTGTATTTCTTGTACTTCATTGTCATTATAAGCATGACGACCGAGTGTTGTTCTCAGCAGAAAGCAACACGAATCTCCAAGCATTAATAATGAAGCATGTACGAAATACCCATACAAAGTGCTAAACTCTCTGTGTTATACTAGCCCGATTGAGCATATTTTGAATTGACCATTCATACGGGCCTCGTAAACAATCATGACCATCCAACTTCACCATCATGATTGATGGCTCGCATCGAATCCATAACCCTCGCTGGTATTAGAGTATTCACCACCGACCCAATGCGGGCCCCGCATGGCCTGGCCTCCCCAAGAGGAAGCAACACTTACACTTTGTCCACCCAAAACAACATGGATGTGAAACCCTAAACTAGGGTTACGACACATTACATGCGTCGAAAATCGCCCCAACCATCCATCTTCGCAGTAATACGGAGGGTGTAGATGTAGATTCAGTGGCCGAGAGCATGTCAACACAAACACCGGTGGGCCCGCCTACATACTCGATCGACGGCCAGACCAACTATGGTTGGTCGCCTTGATTCGGGTAAGGCCCCAAATCGGGTATGACACACTACCGCGAAAACCCGATTAGGGTTTGTGTCGCGATCACGAGCGCCCTTTTCTCCCCGCTGATGAAGGGTCCAGAACAGACTAAGGTGTCCAAAGAAGTATCAACATGATCATTACGGCCCACCTATCTCCACACCCGATCGCCAAGACCAAACTGCTGTACACTTCGATTCGCACGCCCAAAACCAAAGCGGGTCGCACCTCCGACTGTAACCGATCTCGACCACTCAACTTCTCCGACAAATTGAGTGGCTTAGATCACGTTTCTACGAGGCAATGGCATGTGCGTGAACGCCACCCACACCCACACGCCGAATCAATTCGGTCGGACCGACCAAAGCTTGGTCGTGCCTTGAAACGCGCGCCCGAAGTGGGCATGATGCGCGCGCCTTGCGGCAAAGATTCCTGCCGCAAATCAATCTCAGCCACTCTTCTTTACCTAAAACTCTGAATGGCCTAGATCGCACCTTCGTGGGATAGTGAGATAAACATGGACACCAAAGATGTTGTCTACACACATGCATGATCGGTCCTCTATAAAACACTTCCCATGCTTGGATTCGACTTAAGCCGAAAGAAGGAACTTGCGCACTTTAAACCCCAATCCGACTATCGCAGTATGAGGGTTGCAAGTCATCTCGTCCGTCTAACTTTACTAGCTTGGGCGGACACAGCCTAAGTCATGAGTTAGGCTATCAATGAGGCGTCACCATAATCACCGCCCACCACTCTCCCACATGGAGTGATCGGTCAAGTCGTATTACATGTATAGCCTCCAAACGATCACCAAGATGGCCGGACATGATGCTATTTTTAAGACGCTAAATTGCGTGACTTACTTTGCTAAGCCTTAAAAACAACGATGTTTCATACATGCTGAATATACTGATGCAAGACTGATAAAATACACACGATACTTCACAAGTATCACTTCCTAAATAATTTAGTTATTTAGTCTAGCATTACATGCTACTTTCAGGTCCTGACGATCCACACACTCGAGACATCAATCATGTCACAAATCGGGGATACATATTGGGGTATTGGTCTGGCGGTTTACAGCGTAACGCGCCATCACAAGAACGTGTCGAATTCATGGACGGTTAGAGATACATAAGAAGTGGGCAAGACTGGTCGTGTAACACCAACACACAACTCCACTACTCCATCACTCCACTTCCTCCACTTCCCACGAGAGACGTGAATAAGGCTCAAATGACTTGTATAAATAGGTTCTCCTCCATATTTTTCAAAAAAAACACAACAGAACAAGTCAAGACAAGACAGAAACCAAGTGTTAATACAAAACGTATTCAAACACTCAAAGCCTGCTTGCATCAATCGTAAGCTTCCGCTTCACCTTTCGTTAAAAGTCATAAACAAGCCTACACCTTCACAATCTCAACACCTTCTTCGCTTCCTCCCTAAGATCAACCCCATCTCCTTCACTTTGTGACCGAAGCAAGTCTGGAACGGCCATTTCTTTGTTTAGGCCGAGTTGTACAGCATTGATTTCTCGAATCACAAGCACTCACCGCGCAGTGCATTTGTTGAGGGTTTAGATTCATTCCTCATCCACACACCCCGAATTACCAAATCCGACAGGAATAGTTTTCACCCATAAACATCTTTTTTTTCTTCTTTTGTTATTTTTTTTTCTTGTCATATCACATTAGAATTTCCCACCTTGAATTTTCTTG
The DNA here is from genome assembly GCA_023531295.1 of Papaver armeniacum. Classification (NCBI taxonomy): domain Eukaryota; kingdom Viridiplantae; phylum Streptophyta; class Magnoliopsida; order Ranunculales; family Papaveraceae; genus Papaver; species Papaver armeniacum. The sequence goes on along the minus strand of JAJJWW010017929.1, from coordinate 137,900 downwards.
GAAGCTTCAATTACATTGAGAACAATGTAAGGTTTAAGTATGGGGGAGTGGTTAAGCATATAAATTTTTTAGTCTTCACTTTCATAAAGTAATTTTTTTCTTCAATTTTTCTTAAAATTTTCATTTTTTTTGCATAAAACCTCCAGCCTGTAGATATTTTAGAGTCACTAGTATACATTTTGCTAAGTTTGCATACGAAGTTCATACCAACATAATTGAAATTAGAATTGCTAGAGAACAACATTCGGTTTCTTACTTGTTTAAGAGGTAAAATTGATTTAACTATGCCGTGTGGCAAATTAGGCATGCATGAAATTTTAATATTAGAATTATTGATCAATCATTAGTGGAGACTACCTATTGTTACATCAAGCGCGACACCGGACCTTCATTTATTTGTAGTTGACAATGTCCTTTAGAGTGTGTGTCACTATACATAAACTCCGGGTAGAATGATGAGCTACCCAACTTCGCACCAATTTCAACACTATTTTGATCTCTTGAGTGCTATTTCTGTTAATCATGAGGGTGCCATCAGAATTACTAACTTACATTCTCTCTTGGAATCTTGTTTGCAATGAGCACCATCCATTATCTCTCTCGATAACAACAGGTCCATAGAAACACCATTATCATCAACAAGTAGAGCATCACAAGTTCGAAGGAAAGTCAAGATATTCAAGGTTTACAAGCAACGAAACAAGAAAGAGCAAATTTCAGATTCAAGTGAAACAAAAAGACAAGGAGCAGAATTATATATACAAGTTGAAGACTTATGTACAAGAGCGAACATTATCAAAGGATGCGATTTATTGAAATTTATATGATATCGAGACAATACAAGTTTTGAAGAATCAAGCGGTAAAGTACTTCTCCCATGGCCATAGTAGTTTCATTGTTATTTTCGTATTATTTCTCTTAACTTAAAAAAATAAAAAATAAAAAAAATCGAGTATTGACACTTGGATAGAAATATGTGTGTGTGATGTAGATTTTATATGACCAAATTAACGATTAAATAAAACCTAGTTATATTCGCAAGTGCACGGGTCGATTGTAGTATCGATAGCAAATGTGGGTCCTTCCCACGAGAAGTGTGAAATACTCTACCAACTAATACCAAAAATTAAGTAACCAAATAGAAGATGTTTTAAAGATTTTCATAAATTCGAACAAAACAAAATAACAAATAATCGTGACAATAAACAAGATGGAATGAGTTGCTAGGGTTTTCGGTTTCTACCAATTAATTATGCAAACTCTACTAAACATTAAACATATATTCCATGCATTTTCAAATACTGTTTCTCCGCTGTAATTTTCTTCGCTTCATGGGTAGTGATTCTAAAGCATTACCTATCTATCCTTGCATACCACGCTCTAGGGATTTAACCAAGTCCTAAATATCAATTCAAAAGCATAAATAATCAAGAAAATCACATGAGCAATTAAATACCAAGCTTTTATGAAGATAGATTACTAGTCATTCAAATCATTATCAAGCATATAAATGTAGAGTTCACACAATCAAATTGGTTTCTACCTAAACCCTAACATGAATTAGCTAGACATAACTTTCTCAAAAGTTATAAAAATATCTTAATAAAAACTCTAGCTAAATCAAAATAGAAAATGAAATCCAAAGTCTCAAACCCTAGCTCCAGTTCACGGCTTTGTGGAGCGCTCCCCTCTGTTGCCTCCTCACCTCCTTTTGTTTCTGTTCATCTCTATATAGTTTGATGCGAGAGTGAGATTAAGACCTAGTTATTGATCAAGGCCCAGTCCACTTAACAATGCGAACTCCATATCCAGGTCCAATTCAGGCCGGTCCATTATCAACTCCAACTGCTAAATCCGGACAAAGTATCAACTCCCTGAACTCCTAAAACTCGTCACCTAACCCCATTCAAACACGTACAGCACTACTTCTCTTTTGATTAACCAACTGCGACAACCAATCTTCTTCTCTGTAGCCTTTCAATCTTCAGTTCCATAGAGCTGATTCATCACTGATAGCCGAGTAGATCAACTCAAAGCTTCATTCTTCAGCGTAAATATCTTCTTCGTACCATCCGTTCACAATTTCATCCCTCATCGATCTCAGCAGCTTAATCTTAGCCAACATTATTTTCTTCCACTCCAGCAATTGTAATATGAGCAACTCCATTATCCAGCTTCATCTTCTCACCATTTGACTTCAGCTCCTTAAGTCTGGTCACATCGCCATTTCTCACTTCTCAAACTAACTCGAGCTTAACTTGGCGTGCATCACAGAGTCCATCACCGACCGATCCCAGCAATGGCAGCTTCTTTTCTTCCTCTCTGTTCCGTTCACTGCTAAGCTCAACACGAGCTTCTTCCACTGCAAACTTCCCAACCACCGGTTGCACCAGCTCGACGACTTATATGCCTTCTCCGTTAAATCAACAACAACCCAAACACCAGCTCGACTTCTTAGTCTCTGTCTTGTAAACCTCTCCGTGTAATGACCACCAATAGCTCAACCATCTCCAGCAAACTAACCCAGAACTTCTCAATTAGTGATATAGAAAATGTCATGCCCACAGACGACCTTGAAACTACTGAGAACATCCAGTCTTCACCAGCCATCCCTTTGTAGCTCCATCATTGGACCTCACTGATCCGTTGTTGCTGCTGCCGTAGAGAGCTCGAGAATCACCTGCTGCCTCAACCGATCACATCCACACTCATCTTCTTCCAAATAACTAGTCGCAGCAACAAACGCCAGCTGCATCGAATACAGCTAGCTACCCAACCATTCTTCACATTCATATCGGCAACATCAGCTCTTTCGTTTGCTCCATCGAACAAAACCACGGCAACCATGGAAGCAGCACTGGTTCGTCTACACTTGAACCCACCGTAGTTTTGATGCTTTAGAGACTCTCCATTTCGGTTACGATGACCTCCGATATTCGTTGTTGCCTGAATTCTCCCTTAAATAGCCAACTATGCCACCATCTGCTCCAACGATTCTGCCAACCTGCAACTTCATTTCCTTCTTTGCTGCCGAGTGCTCTTCTTCAACGAGAATTTCGAGTTTAATCCAGCCGCAGATCATGTCTTCAACTCCACCGGCTCTATTCCATGTCCACCGTTGGTGGAGTATTTATGGAAAGAGAATATACATGTTTATTATTTAATTTATTATAAGTTATATTTTAATTTATTTAAAATATTTTAGTATTCATTATTTAGTTATCTTTTAGTAATATCTAATAATATTTATTGTAGTAGTTTATTATTTTATATAATATCTATTAGCTAAGGTAACAAATATATTTTAATTGATTAGAGAATAATTAATGATTTTACAAGAGTTATCTATATAAAGAGCTCTTTTTTGTTTAGTATTAGACAAGCTTTTGATGAATGAAAAGTATTGAGTTTCTTGAGTGTTGTCTCGTAAATGCATGAGTTTTAGTATTAATTCTGCTCAACGCTCTGCACCGCATAAGTTGGTTCGTAGACAGAAACGCCTCCCGCACCATGTTTCGAGGAAGAGATTATGGTGTTGTTCAAGAGCCGCTCGCCCGATGAGAAAGTGCAAGCGGTAATAGATGATCTAGAACGGAAGGTTAAGGCGCCACCCTCCAATTGGTCAAATGCATCATCGCAAAGAGCCCCATCATGGTCCTAGCCTACAACGAGTGGAGGAAGTGACCGTGAAAACAAAAACCTCTTTGGCGATAAGGAGAAAGGATTTCAAGGAGTTGCACATGATCCGCGAGATTCGCTTGCAGTCCTGATTAAAGCTTGAAATCCAAAGGTTTGATGGTATTTTTCTGTTCTCGTAACTCAAAATATCAAGTCATCAGGGATTGGAATTCACCACCAATCTATGATGTTTACCTCCGACGATAAGGTTTCGATGTTCCAAATGCATTGATCCTTATTTTCTTGAAGGAACATTTATTGTTAGTCCAATGCAAATGTCATTATCTCCAAGAAATTTTTGGAAAGGTTGCATTTGCCAAGAATTATAAGAAGTTTCCTCAAAGAACCATGAATGCAAGCAATTATACAAAGAAAATTGAGGACCTAATTTTTTCTCGAGAAGGGGGAGAATGGTGGAGTATTCATGGAAACAAAATATGCTTGCATATTTCTACTATTCTTTAATTTATTTTAATAAATGTAGCAGAATATATTATAATTAATTATGTTATTTTCATTTATTAAGTATATTCTAGAAATATGATAATTTAGTTAGGGATTTTATATTAGTTAGAAATATCTCTTAGTTTTGGTAATAAGCATTTTGATAATTTATTTAGGAAATATTTGATTATTTGAAAAGGAGTTATCTATATAAAGAGCTCCATGTTTTTATATTAGAGGAGAAGATTTTTGACTAATGAAAAAAGTAATGTTTTTCTTTGAGAGTGGTATCTCGGAAACATGAGTTTTAGATTTTAATACTGTTCAACGCTTCCGCACTGCATCAGTTGGTTCAGAGATAGGCAACGCTCCCCGCATCATGTTTCGAGGAAGAAAATATGGTGTTGTTCAAGAGCCGCCTCAACGATGAGAAAGAGCAAGTGGTAATAGATAATTCAAACGGATGGTTAAGGCGCTCACCCTCTTATTGGCTGAAATGCACCAAAGAAGAGCCCTGTCCATGGTCCTAACCTACAGCAAGTGGAGGAAGTGATCGGTGATGAACAAAAATCCTCATCAGCAAGGAGGATGGATTTCAAGGAGTTGTACATGATCCGCGAGATTCTTTGGAGTCCGATTAAAGCCTGAAATCCCAAGGTTTGATAATATATTTTCTTTTCTGAGGTTGAAAATAATAATATTATCATTGATTGGGATCAACCTCCAATTTATGATATTTACCCCGATGATATTATTCCGCTTGTCCTAGTTATGCCGATCTTTATTTTTATGAAGAAATACCCGATCAAGTGGGTCGACTGGACCAAGTTATCTTTTTTGATGTGCAACCGCCCAAAAATAAATTTGTCAAGAATATATGTGTTGAAGAATTATCATGATTTTCACAAGAGAAACATAATTTCAAAGTATCAGACCCGAAAATTCGAGGACGAATTTTTTTGAGAAGGGGAGAATGGTGGAGTATTTATGGAAAGAGAATATACATGTTTATTATTTAATTTATTATAAGTTATATTTTAATTTATTTAAAATATTTTAGTATTCATTATTTAGGTATCTTTTAGTAATATCTAATAATATTTATTGTAGTAGTTTATTATTTTATATAATATCTATTAGCTAAGGTAACAAATATATTTTAATTGATTAGAGAATAATTAATGATTTTACAAGAGTTATCTATATAAAGAGCTCTTTTGTTTAGTATTAGACAGTTTTTGATGAATGAAAAGTATTGAGTTTCTTGAGTGTTGTCTCAGAAATGCATGAGTTTTAGTATTAATTCTGTTCAACGCTTCCGCACTGCATCAACCGTCCACGACTATCACCATTGTATTGTTCTGTTGCCGTAAACATCACTGCCACCACCTTCATCTCCATTTCCTTGTTCATCTACATCTCGCCACATCCTAAAAATCCAACTTCATCCAATCTAGCCAACAAGATCTTCATATTCTCTTCCTGTATCAACGGCTCAACCATCTACTCGAGCTCAATCATCTTACCATCACTGACTCAGCCATCTCACGACCACACAGTTCCTTATTGTTTAACCAGCAAGCAAGAGCTCTTTACATTTCCCGCACCTTCGACGACAGATCAGTTCTTCACTTCGAGCTCAAAACCCTTTGTTAACCGGTCTACCGATCTTTACATCCCGACGGCCATGAAGTAGAACATGCCACCAGCCGCCATCGACAACCCAAGAAACAACGCCACCAGCTGCAACCCATGGCATCAGTTCTTCTCAATCATTAGCTCGCAATCGATCCATGCCGGACAATCGAAATTCCTTATTCGAGACAACAGTTCACAAATACAAACCCGTTCATAGTTGCTTGGTGATGCTGTGGTTATGAACTCGAGATAATCACCACCAAAGAACTCAAATTCTTTGGTCCCTTGATTGCACAAATAACTCATGTATTTCTTGATCCATAATTTCAATATAACTCCAACTTCAGTCGCATTTCATCCATTGGCTCAACCAAAGACCCACCGAAGTACTCCAGAATATACACCACTGCTGACTATTATATCAGCCATCATGAACCCTTCTTAGACCTCTCTCCTTGCGGTAAGAACAACCAACATTCATTGGGCCAGTCATTGGGCCAGTCACCTTCTTGACAAAGCAAAGAAATTCTTTGTACCACCGACTCAAATGTTCTCCAGCCGTGAATCGACTTCCAAGCTGCTGATATATAGAAATACCAGGCCAGCTACATTATGTCATTTTTGCCGTAAATGCTACTTTAGCTCTCATTTAGCCGTTTCTCCTTCGGGTGATCGAATTCAATTGTACTTTCTACAAAAGCACCAAAATAGTGTTATTAGTCAAAATGTCGAGTACTAGCTAATATAAATATGGGTATAAAATATAGTATTTATGTGCTTATCAGTGTGCACTCCCTGTCTCCATCGCCTAAGCAAGCATGGAATGCAGGATCCATGGGAACTATGATGTAATCTGCTGAAAAGTAGCATGTGTTTAGGTTCAGAGGATCTAATTAATAATGTTGTCGATAAAAAAAAAAAAAATATATATATATATATATATATATATATATATATATATATATATTATAAGGGGCAATGGTGTTTTCACCAATCGACTGGCCATCTACATTTTGGACATATAAAAGACGGCATAGATCTCTCCACAAATTCCCGATACTCCTTTGCACATTTTGGGTGGAGATCTACAGCTTGGACACATAACCGACTGGCGCTCGATTCGCTACATATCGACTCGCCCAAAATGAAACTGAACTACAGTATTGAACTCTTTCCGTTCCTCACAATCAACTTTTAGCGTTTCTTTTTCCCCATAATTCTTCCCATTACTCCTCCCAGTCAGCTTCAGCCGTTTCCAATTTCCATCCCATTACGAAGGTGTGATGCGTTACTCTTGCGTAATCAATATCCCATCAATTCTGATTTATGAAAGAAAACGATTTAGAATAATAAGGTCTTCTGTCACTCTTATTTCGGTACACTCAGGGTTAGGGTTCACCTCCAATTGTCCCATTTTCATCTGCTATTTCGATAACATTGTTTCCGTCATCGCCGACAAAACCAAAGTTGATATACCTAAAAGTTACCATTTCCTTTATATAAAATATGAAACGAATTTAAATAATCAATGCTTCACACCGATATTTTGATTGGAAAATTTCTGCTTCTTTACCACATGAGTTACTTTATCTCTAATTCAATATAGTCGCACAAAGAATAAACTACCCTAGGTAAGGGGCAATGGTGTTTTCACCAATCGACGCCATCTACATTTTGGACATATAAAAGACTCTACTAGATCTCTCCACAAATTCCCGATACTCCTTGCACATTTTGGGTGGAGATCTACAGCTTGGACACATAATCGACGGCTCGATTCGCCATATCGACTCGCCCAAAATGTAACAACTCGCAAGATTGAACTCTTTCCGTTCCTCACAATCAACTTCACTAGCATTTCTTTTCCCCATAATTCTTCCCATTACTCCTCCCAATCAGCTTCAGCCGTTTCCAATTTCCATCCCATTACGAAGGTGTGATGCGTTACTCTTGCGTAATCAATATCCCATCAATTCAGATTTATGAAAGAAAACGATTCAAAATAATAAGGTCTTTTGTCACTCTTATTTCGGTACATTCTGTGGTTAGGTTCACCTCCAATTTTCCCATTTTCATCTGCTATTTCGATATACGGATATTTTTGATTGTTGACAAAACCAGGTTGATATACGGAAAGTTACCATTTCCTTTAGATAAAATATGAAACGAATTTAAATAATCAATGCTTCACACTGATATTTTTGATTGTAAAATTTCGTTCTCTACCACAGGAGTTACTTTATCTCTAATTCAATATAGTCACACAAAGAATAAACTACCCTAGGTAAGATTTGTTTTGCTTTGTTGGGTTTATCTACAGTCTATTGCTTCTCTCTTGATTATTTTTTAAAATTTGTGAAGAATTATGGTTAACAGTTTTCAACATTTGTGAGCACAACTTATATACATTTTCCGTTCATTTTTGGATCTTTATGATTGGGAAAATTTGTTCTCTCACAACAGGAAGCACTCTAAATTCATCTTAGTTTTTGTGATTTAGGGTTCTTTATTTCATATCTCCAAATATTTAGTTTCACCTCTTCAATGAAACGTCTATCTCAAACCCTCTTCTCATATGACTCCTTAGAACTGCTGTTACACTCTTAGATTCAATGTGCAAGATGAAGACCATAGTGACTGTTGATGATTATATGATATACCTGTGTTAAATGATATTTACATCTAACAATTGCCAATGAATTGATAGTTCTTAGAGAAAAGAAAATGCTCAAGTCATAGGCTATATATAAATCGAAGAACAACATCCTGTGAGATCACTGATGCTCCTCCATCCTATGATCTCGTAACCACCGGGTTTTTCTCATCATTATTTTTTAAATTTTAATCCCAAATTTTATTTGTTGGATAAAATATTTTTTGACCACTTACAACCACTGTTATGTATGTCCTCCCCATTTTTCTCTTAATACTTTCTGTCTAACTAATGCAGAAACTACAATAGCATCACAAGTTTCCTTTCCATTACCAAATTATATTACTAAATTACGCTGTTAACAAATTTATTTCTTTTTGTTAGATTGTGAACCCAAATAGCGACGCTACATCAAGCTTATTATCTATTGTGTCATCCAAAGTTAGAACACTTAGGAAATCGCATCTCCTCAACCCAATTGTGTTTGAATATTTTGATTTATTTATTTAGTATTCATCTTTGCAAGGACATTGGGAATTATAATTAATACATGTCCATGACGAAATTTTTCCCCGGCATGATAGTGATTATAACCCATTGGTTCATACTTTTATCAAGTCCGATTGCATGTTCGACTTAGATCAAGCACAACATGTTTGTATAAATGACAGAAAGATGTTTTTAAATCTTTTATCTTAAGTTCAAGTTGTTAGTAACTCGAGGTTTCTATTCCAGCATGTATATTCTCATCTCCTAATTTGTTCAGTTCAATCTCTCATGACATCTCCTAATGTCTATGAATATACGATATTGGTTTTGAATGAATTAGGAAGAACTGAAATTTCTACTGCTATCGACAAGCATATTACAAATTTAACGATGCCATATTTAATTCAATTTGGTTTTATTCTCTAAGGCAATGATGTTTTCTTATCGACGTTAGTTATAATGAATTCGGAAAATAATCCGTTTTTAATGTTTATGCAAATTTCAACCTATGCATCTTCTCCCCAAAAGATATCAATAATCCGTTTATGGATTAGTATGCTAAGTTAGTGAACATGGGACCATCAAGACAATCTATTTTTAATTAGTATACAATTATTTAGATGAATTTATGTCCAAAAAAGGTAGTTTAATTATTTGCTCCCAAAGGAAATTAAGCTCAAAGTTATCATTATATTACGCTTATTGATGGATGTAACCAACATGTTAACACCAACCACCGTATCAAGCGGGGATGTTCCGGATGTACTCCACTAATGCAATGGAAATCTATTTCAACCTAGACATTCCTGATGTATTTGATACAAGAGACAGCCGTAAGTGCTATTTTATTGCCTTTTTTGCATCCAAAGGTCCTATACTGTGTCAAAGTTTACCGACGTTGTGACTGATATCACTGCCATTTTGAACATAACACCTAGAAAAATCCTATCAGAACTGTTGTCCCCCAATTGACCCTAACTTGGGTACATATCCTGCATTCTATGGTTGTTTATACATGTTCGTTGCGTATTTCTGCTACATATTTGACCGTATTTATGTGTATCAAGATATGCAAAGTGGCCCCATATACTTACAAGGTCTGCCCTAGGAAAGTAGTTGGCAAGGAAGATGACCAGTGGTGCAAGATATGCGAAGCTCAAGTTCCTGGCGCAGTACCGAGGTGACACCTTATCTCTATTACAAGAAGGTTTTATTCAATATTCATAGGTGTGCATTGGCGCAATTTCAACTTATATTTAGGGCAGTTCAATCACCCACTCCCGCTGCACTTAAAGACTCAAATTATTTCACCTAAATTTAAATGTCTCATAGGCTTACGTACTTGCTTCATTTTGAAGCTACCCTACCAGATCAACTACTTTTGTATCATTAAAATCTGAGGTCGAAATGATTGTTCGCCACCCAACAATGTACATGGTGTTGATGCCAGAGGTGCACTACAAATTCCCAGAAGCAACTGTGTGTATTGTTTTTTATTTTATTTTTGGCCATCATTAACCTTTACTTGCTTGATCTATAACTTACAAGTATGGAGTTTACTCACCACAGTTGTTTGGGAACATGAAAAGGGGAAAGCTCTGGTCTTTGCGCCTTGGTGATTCTTTTTTAGATGTCAATTTGACTGTAAGTTTGGGCAATGATAATTGAGTCTTGCATATGTTCTTCTCGTTTTTGGATTCATTTTTCCTTTTGTTTTGGGTTTGTATTCTACAATTATTTTGATGTACGGTTGGGATTGTTCTTTTGTGTGAGCAATATTGGTTTATGTAATCAAGCTATCATATCCATAAATAGTGTTTGGTGACTGATTCCACTATTATGAAGTCAAATAAATAAATTTTTTAATTGTCTACTCCACTTTGAATTTTACTCTTACTCATTTACATCTCACCATGAATGTATGGATGTTTTCTCGAGATAAACTCACCTCTCGCAACTTTTGATCATCCTCGGACACCGCGTACCAAAGATTCCAACAACTCATTTATTATTGTTTGGGTGGTCCGTTTGATTAGTCATCACTAAGGAATAATATGTGGACACTATTAGTCATATCTTAATACTTTGATTCGCAAATTAAATGTCACCACAAATTGAATGCAATTCGAATTCTAGGTATTCCGCTAGAAAAATCCCCAACGCAGATAAAAAATGAGTGAGAGAGTAAAGAATTAAAATGAAAATTACGCTCATGGGATAAACGTTAAAAAGGTAACGTCCGGTAACAACCGCAACACAAAGCCCGTGCCGTTACGGCACGGGTCACACCCTAGTATATATATATATATATATATTTATGAACAATAGAAATATTTATTATTTTGTTTTTATCCGTGGGGAAGGAGAAATATATGAAGAAGTTTCAAGCAACAAGCAATTGAGGAAAAAAGTTACAAATTTTTAAGGTTCTACAAAGTTCAAGAAACGACAAGATATTCCCATCCTCACATAGTGGTTGATTTCCTTTCGTAAAGATGATTAGAAAAAAGTTTTTCAAAATGATAAAAGAAATGGGTTTTCAAAATATTATTTCGGAAGTTGTTCCTTCCCACCATTCAACGTGGCCGCAGATTTCCCCGCCTTCATTCCTACCTGCACATATGTGAGAACCATAAAGTGCGTCTTTTGAGTGGAATTTCATGATACCCTATTGGTGAAGCGTAAGTCGAGGCCAAATGCTTATTGATCGCTCTCAAACCTGAATTCTTTCATATGGCTTGGTTATTTCTCGCTAAACACTTAAGCACGAGAATATGTTCTTTTTTACTTATTACTTCTTATTATTAGGTTGAGTCATGATATGACGAGGTCACCCTCATGACAGTCCCTATAAGGGTACGCTTTCTAGCCGTCGGATGTTTCATCGTAGATATATACAAATCTCGAGGTAGAATTAGAAAATAAAGATAGTATTTATTTTATTTTATTTTATTTTTTGGTTTTATGCATACATTTAGTTTCATTTGATCGTTTAGTCCCTCTAACAAATTAACCGATTGTTAACTCTAAATCCCATATATAAACCATTTTAAAGTTACGAGGGTAATGCCAAATTGTACATGGACTTTAAACAAGAAAATCCTATAAATCCTAAGAATTTTAAACCAAACACACGACGAATTTACATGAATCTTGGAATTTATAATCCCATCGGATTATGAATTCCTCTAACTCAATTCTCGCAAACAAACCCACCATTAGTTTACCACCTATAGGCTCTGAAGAAAGTACCTTTGATGATTTTTCTAAAGTATCTTTGATGATGATTGTTTTAGCCCGAAGTTTCAATTGTTTGTTTGTATGCCATTTATCGCCTTCGCCAGTATTAGTTTGTTGGAAGTTTTCTTAATATTTTATTTGTAAACCCATTTTATCTCAACGCATACACACATACGAAATAAAAATAAAAATACCTTGTACGTTTGTGGTGTGGAGGAATATGGATGGGTTATCTGTAAGAATTTAGAATATGAGTAGTTCTTAATCAGGTTTTGAGTAGACTTTGATCTATCTAGCGATTCTCTCCCCATGAATCAATAGTAGTTATAGGTGGTGTACTCGTGGTAAAGTTTTGGGAACCAAGGCAACACATTATTTTCGGGAAAGGTTGCATCGTATGATTCTCAAAGGCAGTGTGTTTATGGGTATTTGGAATGGGATTATGTATATCCATTGATGGTTATCAGCACTTGCATCATGAAACTCTTTTCAAATGCATTAGTTCTGAACATCTTAGTCTTCGGCACTACATCCTCGAGTTTGATTCAGACTCGGGCATCGACAAAAGTTATGAGTAACATAATAAAGAATTTATATCTCTAGATTTTTAAACTTGTGCAACTACCTCTCCAAGGCAGTCTGCTTTATTGACGTCATTTGGGCCGATAGACGGTCAAATTATCCAGTTGCCTCTCGTGGATTTTCATAACCCTGTTGCGCAAAAATGGGATATGCGTATGAAGTAGATGACCAAGTTATTATATATAACATGATTGATACAGAAATGGATAGATCCATGTGCTCCTTTATCCGAGAAAAGATATTTCATTTTTGTATCCATTTATAGAGTTACTATTTTTAGCGTTTTTTTTCTTCTTCTGGATTCCTCTATATTTTTATTCTCCCTAGTTATTCGATCATAAAATTTGTTTTCTTCGATAGTTAGTTTAGTGAAAGTGTAATAGAGTCTTTGTATCGCTTAATTCTGTAAGTGCTATACTATAAAGCACATTTTACTTGTCTTAGTTGTAAGTGCTCGCTTATAAAGCGTATTGTTTATGTTAGTGTGTCATTTTTGGTTCAATCTTCTGTATCACTTGGCACTACAATTCTTGTTTGTTCTTTATACAGTTGTTGATGGTGGATTTTCGACAAAGGTCAAAATCGTAAAATCATGATACTGCATGTTTCTGACCCGGCTTCAGGAACACATGTGAAGATTCATATTTTACGATATGTGAACCGTTTCACGAACTCTGACTGAGTGAGTATTCCTCTCAGAGCCATGATGAATATGATTCTCGAAAGGGCTCCCACTAGCTGAGTGTTCGATGCTACGCATTTCATCGTGCCCTCTATGTAGAATAACATAATTGGGCGGTCCTCTGGACATAATTGTTTGTTAGAGGGCTTAACGCCTTCAGGACGTCGGCGATACTAGATGTTCCCTGACTACATAGAGAGGCCCGCCTCTACATAAAATAACGATTGGGCGGTTCTCGGACATAATTGTTTGTCGGAGGGCTTAACGCCTTCAGGACGTCGGTGATACTCGTTGTTCCCTGACTATGTAGAGAGACCATGTATAGATTCAGGCGGCTCTCTGGACATAACTGTTTGTCAGAGGGCTAAAAGCCTTCAGGACACCAACGTTGCACGTTGTTTCCTGACTATGCACTCTTCAGAACGAGTATGATGCTTCAACTATCTCATATCTCGATTATACAATAGATTAATTCTATCGTGACATTCGCGACTGGATTCCTAGAAAATAATCTATTATATATCATTACTCCGTTCCCTGAATTCCCCGGCTGAATTCATGGATTAGTAATAGATAACCATTTTATCTCATTACTCCGTTCCTTGAATTCCCGACTAGAATTCATGGATTAATAGATACTAAATTAATTTTTATTACTCTGTTTCATGAATCATTCTCCGCTGAATTTCATGAATTAGTAATAATTACTCAACAATCGGGCATCCGGACTATCACCGAGTAAACCCCAATAAAATGGTGCAAGTGTACTCAACGATGATGCACGAACGAGCACTTAAATGCACAAACGAGCATTCAAAAATATGGACAAACGAGGAATCCTACTGTTGATGGTGGTTTTAGCTTAGGGTTAAAATCGTAAAAATTTGCATCCGATGTGACGTCACTCTGCAAGGAAACAGAGCCACGTGTGCTAACCTCTCCACTGGCATATTTATTGAGCCGCTCAATATACTTACATGAAATTTATCCAGACTGCAAATCCCAGATGTTCTGTAAATTTCGGCGCCTCGCGTATATTCATTTAATATAAGTTCCTCTGAATGCCTTCTATGCTATGTTCTCCGGATGAACTCTTAATGTTGATATGGCATGACAATTTGTGTTCACTCGCAGCAGAGTAGCACGAATCTCCAAGTATCAAGAATAAGAACTTTGCATAAGGTATTCAATCAGCAAAGCATGCTGCTCTATGGAAACGAACTTAAAAGAGCTCTGTGTCGACACATAGAATTCAGTCAATTGTCCTGACTAACTTGTAGAATTTAGGGTTTCGCGCCTCGCGCAATATACCAGAACTTGCTTGTCAGAATTAAGCCTAAGCAAACTAAGTAATTATTTCGCCATGAATTAGCAGGTGCATAACCTCGCTCAGAATAAGGAAAAACAGGGAGCCGCAGCAGCAAAAAGAGGCATGGCCATGCCTAAGGCCAGCTAGCACCATTGGCCACGCCCCGACCCTATTTCCTCGACCAATCATATCGCTTTAAACTCGCCACATTCTTACCAGAAGTATAGTCGCGCCTTATGTTTGGCCAGCCCCCTTTTTGGGCCAATCAAGTTGCTCTGAACTTGCCACCATACATTAAAGGCCAAACGCGTCATACCACAACAACATATTGGTCGGCATGCCAACATTCCACTCTACCGCGGTAGCATGCCAACATGCCACTCTATCGCGGCAAATTCGCAACATGCTACCTCGCAAATAGCCACCCACGGCAATTCCTACTCCTGTGGCCGTTTCCACACTATGGCCTTGCCATAGTTCCTTTGGCATAGCCATGGCGCCATTTGCACAAAAGTAGCGCCATACCGCAGCCGCATGCCACGTGCACTAATTAGGGTTTCGACATGCCAAACCCTAATTTAGGAAAATTGCTACCAAAGCCAAATAACGTTTCCCAGAGCAAAGGGATTGGGGTGGTAACAGGGCCAATGTTGCCACGTCACATGTGGGTCCGACTCTACGGCGCCAAGTTTTGGCCACGCCAAACCCTAATTCTCCCACGACGCCAAGTTTTGGCCACGCCAAACCCTAATTCTTCCACGGCGAATTCTTCCACGGAGCCTTGGCCACGCCAAACCCTAATTCTTCCACGGCGAATTATTCCACGACGCCAAACCCTAACTTTGGCCACGAAACCAATTTTTAGCTTTGGCCATGCCGCAACATCACTTTCGTACCACTATGCCGCTATGTCACGGCTACGCCATTGGCATGCCGCTATGCCACGGCTACGCCACTGGCATGCCATTAGCATGTGGCTGACGCCACTTCGCTATACAACAAGATGTGGCCATAATCAATGGTCATCCTTCTTCATGAGATGCAATCTCAGCCATCCAAGTTCGCCACCGAACTGATGGACTTGTGGCAACTCTTAGGCGACAAACCGCCTAAACCCAGCGACCATGGCTACGCCAGGCGCCACTTGCACCATCGTGCCACTGGCATGCACAAGTCATGCCGCAATGACACTGCGCCATTGTCAGGCGCCAACACAAGGTAGCCACAATCAACGACTACCCTTATTTATAAGATGCGATCTCGGCCATCGAAGTTCACCACCAAACCGGTAAGCTCGCGACAAGTTTTAGGCGACTAGCCAAAACGAGCCTAGCATCACATGTTATTTACCTGAGGCAAGCCTCTCGATTTTAACTTGCCACACGTAGCAAAGTGCTACATGTTTTCCATGAAAACACTCGAGACATCAATATATGTCATAAACTGGGGGATGCTCATCAGGGTATTGGTCTGGCGGTTTACAGCGTGCGGCATGCAATGCGCCCGTTACAAGAAAGTGTCATGAAGTGGGATAATTAGTGGTGGTGAAAAGTAACGGTGTAAACAATTTATTTCCTTAATCATGGAAGCGTAATGACTGGTGGTTACACGAATTCACTTCCCTCATCATGGAAGCATAACGTCTGACAGTTACACGTTACTCTTTTCTTCCACCACTCAATCTTTTCCACTTCCTACGAGACCAGGGTACGTTTCACTATGACTTGTATAAATAGGTCTCACCTATTTCCACCAAACAGCAAGTTTTGGTCGGTAACAACACAGTATCTAGAAATCACCTGGTAGCTTTCCATTCTGCTAGCCAGTTCTACTTTCACATACAAATCATAAACAACCACACCATCAGAATCAACGATTCTGGTCTCAACACTCTCTTCGCTTCCCTCCCTAAGACCAACCCTTCTCCTTCACTTTGTGCCCGAAGCAAGCCTGGAACGACCATTTCTTGGTTTAGGCCAGGATTGTACATATTGATCTCTCGAATCAAAAGTACTCCCGTGCAGTACATTGTTTAGGGTTTAGACTCGTTTCTCACCCACACACACTAAATTACCGAAAACATCAGAAACCGTTTTCACCATCAAACAATTGGCGACCACAGTGGGAGATTAATCTCTCGATTGCAATACCAATTTCCAATTTCCAATTTTATTTTTTCAATCCCGATCTCAAGAGGGTAGAACTCAGGTCCGGATCAACAACAAACCCTGAAAACACTAGCGCTGAGATTACTCTTGGTATTAACGTTTCTTCCAGTGGCATTAATACGCCACCTGTCAACACCAGCGGTGCGGAAAACGTTCCTTCAGGCGTTACACCTCTAGTCACCAGAGCCAAAGTCGCTGCTGCCACTCCCAACGTTTCTTCAAGTGTGACACCTCCAACAGTCACCAGATCCGCTGCTACTCCACCATCAGGACGAGACTGGGAGCCAAAGGAAGCCGATCCTTATTACCATTACTGATTTGATGGAAATACAAGAAGTTTTTGCTAAGGCTCAGACAGACATGGCCATAACTCAAAAGGAGCGAAATAATAAACATCCGAATGATTAGTCAAGGGATTGAGAATTCGGGCGTTAGATTGTCATAAACCATATGTAACCGAGCATCAATTGGTGGAGTTATGCATTAATGCTTTCTGGGGACTCTGTTCACAAAACCATGTAATCTATGACGGAGCATGTGTGTGAGACTTTTTATTTCTCCAAGTTGCAGCGCCGAGATATATTTTCAAGCTCTCAGCCGTGTTGTGTTGGCGCTTCGTACTTTGCTCCAGGAGCCGCTTCTACTTTTGCTCTAGAAGTTGTTCCTCTTCAACGTTCTCTCCAGAAACCGCTCCGCTTCAACGTTTCGCTCCAGGAGCCGCTTCAACGTCTCACCTCCGTGGCCGCTCCTCTTCAACGTTTCTCTCCAAGAGCCGCTTATACTTTTCGCTCCAGAAGCCGCTCCGCTTCAACGTCTCACCTCCAGAAGCCGCTCCTCTTCAACGTTTCGCTCCAGAAGCTATTCCGCTTCAACGTTTTTTCCAGAAGTCGACACTCCTCCCTGTCAAGGATCGTGATCACAGCCAGCCAAGGTTCGTAGTTGTGGCCACTTTTTGATCCATCCCGCCAAACCTCGTGGCCGTGGGCAGTTTACTCGCTTACGCATCCATCCAATCCCTTTGCTTCCATGGACGCCCATGCAATTTCAGCCAACCTATTTTGGTTCCCACGACGATATAGTCTCTTCCGATCACATCTGCTGCCAAGAACTGTTGTTGCTCGTTTGTCAGAGCCTTACCATAGCAACAACCACTACAAAGATAGAAACGTGTATACCACACTTGGGGACTGAGGCTCTACACTGGATCCCTTCACTGTCAAAGCTCAGAAGACATCCCAACCAAAAAGCATAGCCATTTCAAGGTCATCCACCCTTTAAAGGTGTAGCGTAAGAATATCATCACCTCTCTATCTAGAAGGCGCCTGCAACACTTTACGAGGCCGCGGCGGATCCCAAGCCTACTCAGAGAAAACAACTTCAGTAACCAAAGAGAAGTGCGACTGGGGACTGCTCATCACGGTCCATCCCCGACAACAATCAAGCATTCATGAGATAACTCCAGAGACGCAGATGAAACATTTTTCTTGAAGAGACAGAGGGAGCCACGATTAAAGACATAACTCCCTCACTTCTACCTCTTTGTTATCCATAATGTTTTGTCCATGTGATATTCCAAGCATCCTAGCATCACATCCAGGAGAGTATGATAAGATTGTATAAAATCCCATAGGCGTGGATTCAAGGCGATGCAATTAAAGTAGGCTACATTTGGAGACTGAAGCCTCCTTCATGTTTAGAAGCTTAAACGCAGTCACCACCTTACCAGTGAATGCAGCAGGAGAACATCTTCCACGAGAAAATAGGTTCTGGATAATTACACATGGGGACTACCAGAATGGGATGCCTTCACTGCCCTCAACCAGGTTATTTCCGATTTCAACATCATCACTGTCAAAGTTTTACGAGCCGCAAGAATTTCTCAACATGAAACCGTACACGCGCATCAAATACCCCAAAAGTACGCCACAGAGATACATTCACATATCCGGCCACGCCACCGGATCTAACAGAAGTATAACTGGGGACTGCTCCCGCATCCCGTTCCATGCAAGATTCAGAAGATGGTTCAAAGGATGTCGGTTGGAACGAAGTCCTTAAAGAATTGATAGCAGCACATCGGCAACGGAATGCTCTCAGCTCGTCTACTTCACCCAATGGCTCCAAAATATTTCGACCATGCAAGCATCCACAACATATCATCATCGCAATCAGAAAGTCCAGGCACCAGATAACCTAAAGTCAAGGATGGACCAACAACGCAACCACAATCTCCAAGATACTCATTCTTCTGGAGTTAGAACCATATTACACATTCTGGAGAAGATCGATGGTACTGTTGGGTGGCTACATGCGAGAGCACCTACCTTGAGTTCTCCTGGCTCGCCTTGCTGCTGATTATAACTATTGGAGAATGCTTTTTCGCCGTTAATGCTCGCTCTACCACCGCTAACAAACGACGAAGAGGAGCCAAACGCTACAAACGAAAGCACAGAGTCGGACGAGCAACAGAAAACAAAAGAGGGTCGATACCCCTTTTCATACGAACATAGTTTCTAGGGTTTGAATAGAAGAAGGATTCCTCCTTGCTCCATGAACGGGAATAGATGACTGGGCGCACCACACTCATGCTCCATAGCCAAACAAGTATGTGCCAATATCTCCGCTCCATGACCGAACCAGCAGCGCGCCAGCACGAGGAACACCAGTCGCTCAACCTACAACGCTCCATGGCACCAGCACTCCGTGGTCAAGCCAACTCTCTATGGCTCCAGCACTCCGTGGTCAAGCCAACTCTCTATGGCTCCAACACTCCGTGGTCAAGCCAACTTTCCAACACTCCAGCATTCCGTGATCCAGCCAGCAAGCCTTCCAAGTGCCATTTTCACCGTTCCACGGACTGAAGCTATCAGCGCCGCAATCACCAATTATAGAAGCACTTTTCCTCATAATTATTTCGAACATATCATGTTGCTTTCGTGACCAAGGCAGCGTGTATTTCTTCTTCCTCAGACAAGACGATGTCAAGTTTCCCAATTATTGGAAGACTCAACAGAACGGCTACGCTTTCCAAAGAAATTGTCATCTCACCCCATCTACATATAGCCGTGTGAGTTTTCGGACACCATCTGGAGATGAAAGTAATCAAGCATGCAGCGTCTTTCCTGATTTGAAGTGTTGCAGAAGCCATGCCATCATTCACGATTTGCGCCCCAATCAGATTAGCTCTTACGTGGTCTCGGATCATCATGAACTTCATCCATAAGAGTGCAATGGACTATGACAGATTTTAAAGTCTATGAGAGAAGCCAGATACTCTTTCTTCTGAAGACAAAACCTCATTATACGCCTTGGAATGACTGATTGAACTTCTCCATCATTCTCTGAATCAGTCAGAAGAGTTTCCACGAATTTGGGATGGGTCCTTGTAATCATAGCGGATTTCGTAAAAAAACTCATCATCTATGTTCGGCTTGGAGTTGTTGGCACTTCTCGACGCGGCGGCGGAACTGCTTTCAGGTGACATCTTAACGAAATTCCTTATGCTTTTGAAGTAACTACAACAAAGCGAAACAAAAAAGTCACTACTCTGGAGAAAACTGTGCATGAAAGTCTTTTCAAAGTACGATGACCAAAAAATCCACGACAAGTTTTCTACGGGAGACTTTTATTTTGGCCGCAAGTCATAGCACGCATATCCAAAGGGAACACGCATAGCCAAAGGAGTGGGGACTGATGCTCGTTTCGACAAGCCATATTTACATGGGAAACATGCCCTGCCAAAATCGTGTCTCACCACGGAAGTATGCCAAAAGAGAGAATGTGCTCCACGAAATTTTGCTCACGGCCACGGAAGAAAAAGGAAACCCTAAAACTAGGTTTTTCATGGAAAGGGGATCAATGGCGGCCACTCACCCGTGTATGTCTACTTTGCATAATACTTGGCTTTATTACTATTAATGTGGTGGCTAATATTACTACAATACTGCTACCAGAGAAGAATCATTCATGTGGAAGTATTTCTACGAGTTTATAGAAGATATGCCTATGGCTAGGGTTTACACCAACAACAGAAGAGCAAACAAAAGAGGAAACACGGAGATGCATACCTGAAATGTGCTCGCCTGCTTTATTGCTACCACTCTACCGCTAGCACCAAGACGCGGAAACAAAGCCAATAATACGAGGTAAAGAGGACAGGTGACGCTGCATAACACTTTTTGGAGTTTGAATGGAGGAAAATTTCTTGTTTTGGCTATACACGGGAAGAGGCAACCGGACTCGCGCTGGCAAAGCTCCATGGCGCCAACAGGCCACGGCGAAGCTAGCGTTAACAGCCCGCATCCCAGCCAGCGCCAACAAGACACTCCCGGCGCCAACAATCCACGCCCTAACCAGCGGTGCCATCGATCATGCCCTAGACAGCCCAAGCGGCGCCATCTTAGCCATTCAAAGCAGCGCCATCTTCACTAGCCAAAGCAGCGCCATCTTAGCCGTTCAAAGCAGCGCCATCTTCACTAGCCAAAGAAGCGCCATCTTAGCCGTTCAAAGCAGCGCCATCTTCACTAGCCAAAGCAGTGCCATCTCCGCCGTTCAAAACAGCGCCATCTTATCCGTTCAAAGCGGCGTCATTCACCTTTCCACAAATCAGGAGCCAACCGTGTCATCTCTGCTTCTCTGTGATCTGGCCAACCAGATGGAATCCATCGCTTTACGGACATAACCAACCAGCGCCCGTCCCGCGGACGGGATTGCAATATCACCTCTGCCGATCAATAGTCAAAGCTGCAGCACTGATGCCAATGCCCCGTGGCCAAACCAAATTTATGCGAAACCGCCGATGCAAGGATCGCAGATTCTTCGTGCCTCCTGAAAAAGGTTAGCCAAATCTCCCTGAAAATCTCCTCATGACTTGTTGTTTCGATCTTATCCTCATCTGTCACCATCTCATGCTTACCCCGCAACAATGCCACTGTTCCGAGCTAAGCAGGGGACTTAATGTTGATGGTGGTTTTTAACTTAGGGTTAAAATCGTAAAACCTTGTATCTGATGTGACGTCACTCTGCAAGGAAACAGAGCCACGTGTGCTAACCTCTCCACTGGCATATTTATTGAGCCGCTCAATATACTTACAAGAAATTTATCCAGACTGGCGAATCCCAGATATTCTGCAAATTTTGGCGCCTCGCGTATATTCATTTAATATAAGTTCCTCTGAATGCCTTCTATGCTATGTTCTCCAGCTGAACTCTTAATGTTGATATGGCATGACGATTTGTGTTCACTCGCAGCAGAGTAGCACGAATCTTCAAGTATCAAGAATAAGATCTTTGCATAAGGTATTCAATCAGAAAAGCATGCTGCTCTCTGGCAACAAACTTAAAAGAGCTCTGTGTCGACACATAGAATTCAGTCAATCGTCCTGACTAACTTGCAGAAGTTAGGGTTTCGCGCCTCGCGCAATATACCAGACCTTGCTTGTCAAAATTAAGCCTAAGCAAACTAAGTAATTAATTCGCCATGGATTATCAGGTGCAGAACCTCGCTCAAAATAAGGAAAAACAGGGAGCCGCAGCAGCAAAAAGAGGCGTGGCCATGCCCAAGGCCAGTTAGCGCCATTGTCCACGCCCCGTCCCTATTTCCTTGACCAATCAGATTGCTTTAAACTCGTCACATTCTCACCAGAAGTATAGTCTCGCCTTATGTTTGGCCAACCCACTTTTGGGCCAATCAAGTTGCTCTGAACTTGCCACCATACATTAAAGGCCAAACGCGCCCTACCACAAAAACATATTGGTTAGCATGCCAACATGCCACTCTACCGCAGAACTTCGCAACATGCTTTGCCACTTCGTGGCAACCATGTCATAAATAGCCACCCACGGCAATTCCTACTCCTGTGGCCGTTTCCACACTATGGCCTTGCCATAGTTCCTTTGGCATGGCCATGGCGCCATTTGCACAAAAGTAGCGCCATGCCGCAGCCGCATGCCACGTGCACTAATTAGGGTTTCGACATTCCAAACCCTAATTTGGGCAAATTGCTACCAAAGCCAAATAACGTTTCCCAGAGCAAATGGATTGGCGTGGCAACAGGGCCAATGTTGCCACGCCACATGTGGGTCGACTCCACGACGCCAAGTTTTGGCCACGCCAAACCCTAATTCTTCCACGACGAATTCTTCCACGACGCCCTGGCACGCCAAGCCCTAATTCTTCCACGGCGAATTCTTCCACGGAGCCTTGGCCACGCCAAGCCCTAATTCTTCCACGACGCCAAACCCTAACTTTGGCCACTGAGCTAATTTTTATCTTTGGCCATGCCGCAACATCACTGGCATACCACTATGCCGCGGCTACTAGCATGCCGCTATGCCACGGCTACGCCATTAGCATGTCGCTATGCCACAGCTAAGCCATTGGCATGCCGCTATGCCATGACTACACCACTGGCATGCCATTAGCATGTGGATGACGCCACTTAGCTATACAACAAGATGTGGCCATAATCAATGGCCATCCTTCTTAATGATATGCAATCTCAGCCATCCAAGTTCGCCACCGAACTGATGGACTTGTGGCAATTCTTAGGAGACCAACCGCCTAAACCCAGCGACCATGGCTACGCCAGGCGCCTCTTGCACCATCGTGCCACTGGCATGCACAAGTCATGCCGCAATGCCACTGCGCCATTGTCAGGCGCCAACACAAGGTAGCCACAATCAACTTTACCCTTATTCATGAGATGCGATCTCGGCCGTCGAAGTTCGCCACCAAATCGGTAATCTCGCGACAAGTTTTAGGCGACTAGCCAAAACGAGCCTAGCATCACATGCTATTTACCTGAGGCAAGCCTCTCGATTTTAACTTGCCACACGTAGCAAAGTGCTACATGTTTTCCACGAAAATACTCGAGACATCAATATATGTCATAAACTGGGGGATGCTCATCAGGGTATTGGTCTGGCGGTTTATAGCGTGCGGCATGCAATGCGCCCGTTACAAGAAAGTGTCATGAAGTGGGATAATTAGTGGTGGTGAAAAGTAAAGGTGTAAACAATTCATTTCCTTCATCATGGAAGCGTAATGACTGGAGGTTACACAAATTCACTTCCCTCATCATTGAAGCATAACGTCTGACAGTTACACGTTACTCTTTTCTTCCACCACTCAATCTTTTCCACTTCCTACGAGACCAGGGTACGTTTCACTATGACTTGTATAAATAGGTCTCACCTATTTCCACCAAACAACAAGTTTTGGTCGGCAACAACACAGTATCTAGAAATCACCTGGTAGCTTTCCATTCTGCTAGCCAGTTCTACTTTCAGATACAAGTCATAAACAACCACACCATCAGAATCAACGATTCTGGGTCTCAACACTCTCTTCGCTTCCTCCCTAAGACCAACCCTTCTCCTTCACTTTGTGACCGAAGCAAGCCTGGAACGGCCATTTCTTGGTTTAGGCCAAGATTGTACAGATTGATCTCTCGAATCAAAAGTACTCCCGTGCAGTACATTGTTTAGGGTTTAGACTCGTTTCTCACCCACACACACGAAATTACCGAAAACAGCAGAAACCGTTTTCACCCTCAAACACCTACACAAAACAGGAGAGAGAAAATAATAATAAAAAATAGAAAAGAGGCGCCTAGGGACCGGGCCCACCGGCCGGCCGGCCATGCCGCCATGGCCGGTACCCCACGCCTCTTCCTTTATTTTTTCTTATTTTATTTACTTTCATGAACTCATGAAAACTCCTTCATTCAAGCAACTTTCCTTGTTTGAGCAAAACTCACGGTTTCTCCATATTTTCACGGTTTCATGAAAAATAATAAAAGTAGGGAAAGGTGTTGCGGGACCGGGCTACCTATCCGGCCGGCCATGCCCTATCCGTGGCCGGTCCCACACCTTGCAATCCCTTGTTTTCATAATTATTATTTCCCTCATCTCATGAAACTCCTCCGTTTGAGCAAAAATTCCTGATTTCTTCATATTTTCTCAAATATTGCTCAAACCATGAAAAAACCAAAAAGCCAAATGGTCACATGACCGACTAGGCTATTCACGAAAAAATTAAAATATTATTATTTTAATATTCTCAAAATATTGATCAAACGAGCAAAGTCCTACTTGCTCATTCGAGCAAAAATCAAGAATTTCAAGTCAAAGATCGAACTCTTCTGAAAATCCAAGATATTGCTCAAACGCATACCAGAAAATGTCAAAACTCTCAGGACTGAGACACGGACATAATGGTGACACGTGCATGCTTCCTTGACCGACCAAGGCCGGCCCTAAGGCTTGCAAGGAGCCGGTCCCACATATTCTTATAATTTTGACCTAATTTGCTCAATTGCTCATATTGGGTCCAAACTCTTTCCAACCAACTTGGAATTTGCTCGAACGACCATCAGCTGGTCCCACGACCACCAAGGGCCGGTCTCATGCCCTTTTGGTCGGTCCTTCACTTCTCCATAATTAGGTTTTATCACCTAATGCTCAGACGGGCACTATTCTAATAAATGATTAAACCAGCATTTAATCATCCTTTCACCAACTGGTCAGCAAAGGACTTTGCTGCACGCTCACTTGAGCACTTGGGCATTACATGGTCGTCCATCATCCCATGTAGCCGTCCACTCCTTCACTCAGTGGCCTATTTTCAATAAATTATCAATTGATGAACAATTGATCAAAATTCGAACAAATGCTCTGCAAATCATGATTTCGAGCAATTTCAAACACTAATGAATTTATGATTGACCCAAAGAATCAACATCTGGATTAATTATATAATATTTGGTAGGCTACCAATATTTTAATTAATATTTTATTGGGTCACGTTACCAATAAATAATTCTCCGAATTGAGCAATACTTGCTCAGTTGCTCGAATATTGATCCAACTATCAATATTCAGTAATTTATCAAATTGAGCAATACTTGCTCAGTTGCTCGAATATTGATCCAACTATCAATATTCAGTAATTTATCGAATTAAGCAATACTTGCAATATTGATCCAACTATCAATATTCAGTAATTTGTCGAATTGAGCACTACTCGCTCAATTGCTCGAATATTGATCTAACTATCAATATTCCGCCGAATATTACTCAATATTCAACAATTCGTCAAATTTACAATATTTGCTCAGACGAGCAATATCAACATTTAATCCATGAATCACTGAGCATTCGTCAATCATGCTCAATTCAACAAAACCTAGACTCACTGTCTAATCAAGTCAACGACTGACTAATCAAATACACGTCTGCTTTGCAGACTCCACGTTCGTGAGATATCAATCACGTCACATGGGGGATATCAATTAGGGTTTTGGTCCGGAGGCCTACAACACGTGTGTTCATCCACGATGAGAAATGTGAGTAAGTCGTGCAAGCGGTTAGGGAGTTAGCAAAGTAGTGGGTGGACGATCAACCAAGTCTCCACACGACACGGAACTGGTTTTACCACGATCTCCCACTTTCCCATTCTTTCACTCAAGAAACCGTCACGCTTACTGGGATCAATGTGTTTACTATTCTGACAATATAAATAAGTTCTGAATCGATGAATAAAGACATCAACATTCGTCTACACAACAATTCTCGATTGAAACTTATTTCCGAACTCAGCTTCATTAATTTGCGTAAACCCACAACACATCCACAATCCTTGATCATCATTGATCCCACACAATTCTCAGCTTCCCTCCTACAGATCAACCCATCACCCTCTTTGTGACCGAATTGACTCTGGAACGGCCATTGACTTGGTTTAGGCCGGAGTCCTACAGATTGATCTCTCGAACTCAAAGCACTCTCGTGCAGTGCATCTGTGTGAGGTTAAGCAGTTTGCTCTGTTGAGGAGTCTCGCCTGAACCATCGTCTCTTCACTTTCCTAAAAACCAAAGAAATCGTTTTTCCCCATCTACAACAGTAGAAACTCTATATATTAATAATCTCCACATATTGATATAAAATATAGTCCCGATTTGTAAAATCTTACATTATCGACCTCTATATATTAATAAATTTGTGCGTGCCCAGAAGTATTCATATACGGAGGTTTCACTATATATTAAGTGTAGTAGTGGTATTAATTCTTGTTGTTGCTTAATTGGTTCCTCATTTTTGTATCGAATGTTCGACCCTCCTCACATAGGCGCAAGAAAGGATCCAAGGAATGAATTCCCAACAAATTTCCCCATCAATAACACACATTGGCGAGAAGCTGTGAATCAAGCAGAGACAATAGGAGATAATCAAGTATCGTTCGGGTAATACACGACAATATCTCTGGATACGTTCACGTGACTATAACCTTAGATCAACTGCATCGAAACCCTATGCCACCATCAAAGTTCTTATGGACATTGTAGTCGTGCACTGGCACATTGATAACTTTTTGGACTCCCCACCGGATATCAGAGAAAGACCACCAGTCTGTATACTCTACATGGCATATGACCATCACTTCTTCTGTTTTGTTTGTTAAATTGCTCCGGACTATAAACCTTTCAGAGGCACACAATTTGTATGGTAGTTGCTACTATTAAGAACACCGAATATTGAGGGTAGATTGAGCGGTCGGCATTTCTGAAATCTTAGTTGATCTTAAATATCTATATCTTGATATCTTAGAATGACTTTGTCTTGACTCTCTTGTTGTTCATTTATCGGAAATTGGGTCAATTGTCCAAATATTTTTAAAAGATGGTTCTAATGGACGAGTAAAAATTAGTATGGGTGAAATGGACACCAAAAAAATAGCAAGAATGAATCTGGATTCATCCTGGCTTAAACTTAAAAAATAGCGAAGGTGAAACTGGATGCATCCTGATGTAAATTAAAAATAAGAAAAAATATTTGAAAATGGGTAGGATGAAACTGTTTACATCCTGGATATTTTTACATTCTCGTCCATTTAAACAATATCAAATTTTACATGTCTTTTTCACCCAAGAATTTTCGTTATTGGGTTAATTGACCAATTTTGTGTGTTACATTTCGAATTTATATATTGATGAACATTTATCATTTGGCATTTCGATACCACGTTTTACTCATACTGCAACGCTTGTGTCAGTGTCATGGCGCGTGTGTCAATGCCATGGTTCGCTAATACAAATGGTCGTATGAAAAAAAATGATCCACATTGTTAATGGGCAGCGGGCGTGCTTTCTTTCGGTCCCAGGGGGAACAAAGATTTGCCATATGCCACTAGGTACCTTGTTCACCCTTAGCCAACCAGGTTTTTCCTTGTTGATTAGCCCCTTGCTTGTTCCCAAAATTTGGAATATTGAACCTCCCTGTGAACACGGAAATCACGTAGGCATTCCCATGTTCGCAAACAATCTTCGCATGAATTGAATACACGCATTAAGTTATGAATATCAAATGCATAGATAGAGGTTGATTCATTGATTCCAAACCCCGCGGGTTTGTCACGATCTCATCAACATCTATCAATAATAGATCTAAGGAATGAACATATAAATGAAGATATACGAGTGCTAAATGTAAAGGAGACAATGATTTACGTGGTTCAGCACTAAGGCCTACATCCACGGATATGGGGGTATTCACTATGTAGTAAATGGTTACAAGAATAATCGCAAGACTGTGTTTATCGAACCCATAGATTGGTGTTCATACTTACTTCTCTCTCTGATCTCTCCTATTCTCTAGTTCTCTCCTATTCTCTCGTTCTCCCCTCGTGTCCCCTTATTCATGTTTGGAAGGGACGTATATATACAGCTAATTTAGGTGGGTCCCTTGGAAAAGAGTTGTTGAGGTCTTATCTTCTTGTGTTCTGTGCATAGTCCGCGGACTTCCTTGTCATTCCGCGCCTTCTAATGTTTCTACGTTCATTACGCCGACCACCGCTCTCTCTCCGTTGGTTATCCGACACGTGCCCCGAGCGGCATTAAATGCGAGTGGTTGGGGCGGTCCCGGTCAAGCGCCAAAGCGGTGTCGGTCTTCCCTTGTCACGTCCGTGTCGGTTGGACCTTCCCAGTAGTTGATTATGCCTCACCTCGTGATGAGGTAAAGTGTAGCAGAGTAGCTCTTTGGTGTTACGTGGGGATACCTCCCTCTGATGCTCCTTCATCTTCGACCGTTGAACTTGACAGATGGCACGCCATCTAGATCCTATGGATGCCCCTACGTGTCATCTACTTTTATGACGTGGCCTCCACGTGGGCTTTGCTAGTACACGTGGTGAGGGAGATAAATAAGTGTACTTACACTCCCCATATAGTCTAGAATATTTCAACGGTCTTACAGTTGATTGAAGGTCCCACTCCCGCCAGATGAAACTCCCTCCTCTCCTAATCATGATGTCCTTCCTTTCTGCCTTTCATCAATTTTTTTAAAATGCATAACAAAATATTCTCATGTTGAATTAGCAATTTTCTTAATAATCTCTTCTCAATTATTATTATTGAGTTGAAGAATGAATAACCCAGAAAAGCTCAACATCATCAGTTGGATGAGTTTGGTAAGATAGTAGTTGTTAAGACGCATTCGGAAAGGTCAGCCTTCTCATTTTCAATATATTTTTTCCACTGAATATTTTTTTTCGCTTACTTTTTACTCTTATTCACCAACACCTAATTCTTAACTTCTTTTCGAATTCAGTACAAGTCTACTTTGCGGTATTCTATTGAATATTTTTCCTTTGGGCTGTTCTTATCAGCTTAGTTCATTAATCCATGTCAATAAACTTAATATTCAGCTTGCACGCTGTTATTGGTTGTTGGCTTTTGTTTATTAAAAACTCCAGCAGGTATGGTTATTGAGATTTTTCTGTTTATCACTTTGTGTTCTGTTAAGGAACATAAGCTAAAATTGAGCAGTTTAGATTGTTCATTTGTGTTTCTGTTTCCAAAACAAAGTCTGGGTTTATGGGTAAACAAAGGTCTCCTAGAAGTCCCCGTCCGCCGCTTATTGTGAGCGAGAACATGAATGTAAAATCATCTTATGGGTTGAACAATTGTCAGATTAGATGTAGTGAAAGTTCGCCGGGAGGTGATCACATAAGTGGGAGGAGACCGTTAGAGGGAGAATACTTGTCTAACAAAGCTGGTATACATCATGGGTCGAAAAATGATAGCATACCGTGTTCTTTTGCATCTAAAGGGATGTATCATGGTCGGCGGCAGATGTTTTTTCTTAGTCATGTGAGATCAATTGCTTTAGTTGTTGCGTTCATGGGTGCTCTTTTCTTGTCGGATTCTCTTATGTTTTCCATAATTCATTCTATGAATCTTCAAATTAGTTCGTCCCAAGTGGAATTGAATGGGCTGCAGGTACGAATTGAGCTAATCCATGCTGTTTCGTGGATCCTTACTGACAACGCAATTTTCTTATATTAGAATACTCAGCGTGGAATTGTGTAGCTCGATCATGTTGGTTTAATTGTTTGGCTTTCATGGTTTATGATTTGTCTGCCCTAAATTAGTAGATATTTGGTTAAAATTCTCAGTTAACTGAGTTAGTGTTTTCTTGCATGTCTTACAAAGGATGATGGCCATGGTGCTTATGATAAACAAGAACGGACACCGGTGGAGATGTATAGTCAGCTTCTTAATCTGGCTTCAACGGATCTTACAGAGGTTTGTTACATGAGAAACAGAACTTTAAAGGGTACTGTCAGTATGCTTACGCTTGTGTGAGTACATCATTCACCTCTTAATATATGTTGCTTTAATATGCTACAGAAAGGTAAAGAACCTGACTTATCGACATTGTGGGAGGAACCATATAAAGAACAGGCATCTGCATGGACACCTTGCGCAGATAAAAAGGGTCCAACACATCAAGGTGTGCTTGAACTTTCTCTTGAGAATGCTATCTAACAACTGCTGATAATTCACAACATTGTAAGAACACAATTTATCTTAACAATGTCATTACTGTTTATGCTGGCAGGGAAATCTCCGGTAAACAATGGATTTTTATTGGTCAGTGCAAATGGTGGTATCAATCAACAACGAGTTGCTGTAAGGCCCTTAGAAAACTGCTTATTTCCTTCCTTTTTGTGAGCATGTCTTTTTTTAGTTTTCATGGTTGGTGGCTTGTATGTGCAAATTGTGCCACTATCAAATTCTCATTTCTCACTACCAGATATATGTCTCATTGTGCTTATTAACATCATCGGACAGATAAATATTGATACTTGCAGGTTTGCAACGCTGTTGCTGTTGCATCTTTACTTAATGCAACTCTAGTAATTCCCAAGTTTCTCTACAGCAATGTATGGAACGACCCCAGGTAATCATGTTTAAAGTTCATAATGGAATTCAGTGTTCTTGTTCGCTTTCATTCTCTCTCGTATACTTATGCTCATTGGGACTATATGGAGATGCATCATAGGATATTTTTACTTTTTGAATGATCTCCTTTCGTGGAGATTTAGCTTGAAGGTGTCAAAAATAGTAGACATAGGTTCAATTTTCGCGTGTCAAATGAAATATAGAAGTAGATTGCTGTCAGAATTTTTCATATGCCAGCTTGTTTTCAGATGGTTTGTCGGTAGAAACTGGATGCTTAGTATATTTTCATATTTAATAAATGCAGCCAGTTTGGAGATATCTATCAAGAGGAGCATTTCATAAATACAATGAAGGATGAAGTGAACATTGTAAAGGAGCTGCCTTCTCATCTGCAATCTCTAGACATTGAAGAAATTGGAAGCCTAGTATGTTTGATCACTTACACCATAGCTTCCTTTATTATGTTGATAAATTGATATCTCATGCAATGCACTACCATCTGAAACCTTCTTCCTCTTTGATCAGATAACAGATGCAGATATTGTGAAAGAAGCCAAGCCTGCTGACTTTGTCAGAATTATACTTCCGATCTTACAAAAAAATGGAGTTGTTCACTTTCTTGGCTTTGGCAACCGTCTAGGCTTTGATCCACTGCCCTTTAATCTTCAGGTTAGTGAACATAGAATAAGGGCCAATGATTTCATATTCACAAGAGATAACAGACGTGTAAAGAATTTTTTAAGGAAAAAGATGCGAAGAGTTACAATTCTATATGGGGTACACAAACACACACTCTTCTTATTGTTACTGAAACACATGCCGAAATTTATTACAGAGAATTAGATGCAAGTGCAACTTTCATGCCTTACAGTTTGTACCTAAAATCCAGCAAGCCGCTTCATTATTGGTTAGTAGAATACGGAAGACCGATACTGCTAGGAGTCTATTAGACAACCAACTACTTGGAAATTTCACAGCAGATACTGCTTTGAAAGGACATGATGCGTCAAGAGAACCTTCAAAATATCTTGCACTGCACCTGAGGTTTGAAATAGACATGGTAGCATACTCATTATGTGCATTTGGAGGAGGAGAAGATGAGGCAAAGGAGCTTGAGGCTTACAGGAAAATTCACTTTCCGATTGTTGTCGAGCGCTTGAAGAAAACAAAGTACGTTTCTAGTGTTTCCTCAGATCTTGTATATATGTAGCAGAAAAGGGAAATATGATTAGAATGTCTTTCTGTGATTTGCTGTTGTCCTGACACGGTTGCAGGTCTGTTTCTCCAACAGAACTGAGGAAGTTAGGTAAATGTCCACTGACGCCAGAAGAAGCAGGACTTGTGCTCTCTGGTCTTGGTTTTAAGCGCAGTACTTACATCTTTCTTGCTGGATCTGGTATATATGGGGGAAATTCTAGAATGCATGCTCTGACTAGGTTGTACCCTAATTTGGTCACAAAGGAAAATCTCCTGACACCATCTGAACTTGCACCGTTCAGGAATTTCTCCTCTCAGGTAAATTTTCAATTCCAGTTCGACCAGATTTCATTTATCCTTACGTCCTATAGTAAAAACAATGGGGAGGTTTGACAAAACTTTTGGAATGCAGTTAGCAGCTCTGGACTTCATTGCTTGTGCAACTTCGGATGTATTTGCTATGACTGATTCAGGCAGTCAACTTTCCTCGCTTGTGTCTGGATACAGAGTTTACTATGGTGATGGTCAGGCTCCTACTATAAGACCCAACAAGAAAAGACTTGCAGCAGTTTTAAAAGAGAACGGCACAATCAGTTGGAATAGATTCCAAGAAAGAGTAACGAAAATGATCCAGGAAGATCAACGGGTGAATGTAAGAGGCTTTGGCCGAAGCGTATACCGCCAACCAAGGTGCCACGAATGCATGTGTAAGCTCCACTAGTTTCTGTAAATATGTCGAAACACCAGAAATTTTCCCCAAAAATTTTCTCAACAATTTTTACACTGCAGTTGTACATGATTATAGTCTTGTGTCACCCACCATTTGTACTTTAGAATACACAAATGTCATACCCTGTTGTTTTTATGAACTTCAAGCATTGATCTTCAACTTGTAAGTCTTGTCGTTATAATTTCAAATGTTAAGTGCCATTTTCTTTGCTTTTTTTTTTTCCCATTTTCTTTGCTTCTTGACTGTAAATAAATGTAAAATCTTGATAAAGAAATAAATAACCGTTTTATTGGATTAAACCACACTGATGTACAATAAAAATCAGTGCAAAAATTAAAGCAGCAATGCTACTACTTTTGGCCTAATAACATACAAAATTATGCCTTCATAATCTTTTCCATTGAGACGTCAGTGATCATTGATATCCTCTTTTTACTATCTAGCGAAACTAGTTCCACCTTTTTCTCAATTCATTCTTCTTTCATGGCATGAATCATGCCGGGGGAAAGAAACGGTTGAGGTTGAATGGTAGAGTGTAAAATTCCTCATTCCTGCTATCCCCTTTGAATGTTCGGAATTTCACCCACCATGGCATTCCTCTGTCTCGTGCAGCATCCTTATAATCGAGTGTGTTGTCAAGGAAAACAGCTACCATCAGAGCGACAGTCGGGGCGGAAGAAAAGATGGTATTGATGATGTCGTTGAACTGCACAGAAAACAAATAATTTCAATAATGAAGTTCGCTAGAAATTTTCAAACTACTTTTAGATGACAAACATTTAACCAGAAAACACACCCATCCAGCCCCAGTGTGGGAAGGGCCATGATTAGCCTGGGCAGTGAATTCGCGGAAGTACTCGGGAACAGATAGACCAAGGAAGAGTGACACGCCTACTATGAACAAGTTTCTCATTGAGTTCATGTTAGTGAACTGCAAAAATGACAGCCCAACTGATGCTGATACAAACAAAGAGGAAAAAACAATCAGTTTTGAAGCAAGAGAAGACTGTGAATTGATGATTATACAGGGGCAACTCAAATAGTACGGAGTATCTACATACCGACAAGTCCAAACAATACACAGTAGATGGCGGCAAAAATGGTGAATGGAATTGACGCGAATAGTGCACCAAATTTACCTGTTTGTTTCACAAATGGGTTGCTTTAGAAAGAAGTGAAGAGTTACTTATTTCTATTGTTTTCTCTCATAGATGAGGGATATATTGACTTACCCAAGATTGAGAAGAATATCATGAAACCAGCTGCAATTTGAATAACTCTTCGACTCCCGACTCGTGTAGCTCCCAGAAGACCCACATTTTCACTATAATGGAAAACCAGCCCCATAAAAAATGAGAAAATGAAGAAAACCCGATGATACGATCGAAGTGCAGAAGTATAACAATGACTTACATAGACACGGTAGAACCAGTTCCCGTTCCAAAAAGCCCATCCAATAGAATTCCAATTCCCTGTTTGTCAATCAAAATTTATGTTGCAATTTAGACGATGTTTATTGTCGTGATCAAAACATGGTTTTGAACACAGACTTTCAGATTCTGCCAAAGCATAACAAGTTGTCGAACATTCTTACCTGCCACCCGATCCCACGGCTAAGAACATAAGCTGGAGGAGGTGTAGCACTTGCTAGCCTGGAAGCGGCCTTGTAGGCGCCAGTTGACTGCAAATACAAATTTTAGATTTATTATTAAGAATTTTCCCTGGTTTGTATGTATTCTATCTGTACTTTGTAAGTATTGTTTAAGCACCTCTATCAAAGATACAAATACAGCAGCCATCATTCCAAATGCATGACCGGCATCAAATGTAGGTGCGCCCCATTGAAGCGGATACGGGATTTTGATCCTGCATTGCGAAAAAAATGTGTAATCAGTTCAACTGAAACTTCCCCTCCAATATTGCATTAAGTTTAACTTAACCGTGGTGCCAGTGGCATTAAATTGTAACTAACTATCAAGTAAGTTGCATACCATGGGGCAGCTGAAATGAGATTCTCCATGTCAGTTCTGCAATGAACTTGTGTCAAGTGTGGACGGTGTTTGTATGCTCCACTTGCAGTCAACAATTGCGCATAAGCCCATATAATTGCAATTGACAGAATGAGGGAGAAACGCTCCATAATGGGCAAATGTTTTGCCTGCAAGTTCTTTAAGTACTGCATACAACAACCAAAAAAATTAAACATCTTTTTTTGTTGGCGATTTTGTTCCAACAGAAAAAAATGATTTACAAAAAAAAAATCTTTCAATTACCTGAGATAAACCTACGAACAAAATGAGCATTGGAACCCCAATTTCTACACACCCTCCAATCTGATTTCAGCCATTAAACCAAACATTTCAAAACTATGAAAGAAAGTGAAAAGGGTACTTTGGGAAATAAGCTACTCTGATACAATCTGGTGTTGTGCAGTAAATGTACCAGTGGGAAGCCTTTGTCAAATAAACCAAAACCCACTAATGAAATTACTGGAACCATTCCAAGTGGACTGAAAAACCTGCACAACAGAAAATGATGAAATTTAGTTTCTATCAAAAAAGACTAAACCAGCTAGACTTAATCCTCCATTCAAACAGCACCTCATTATGCAAATGCACAACATTTGAGGTGAATATTGTTAATATACCATGTGTTTGTTTACCTAGAACAAATCCCCCATAACTGACTGTAACCAAGAATGATTTGAATACTTGATGCTACTATCATAGCACCTTGAATTGCTCTCATTGTTGCCAGAAATCTCTGCAAAAAAAAAAAAAAATGTAATTAATTAATAATTTAAGCTAAATGTACCTGGATTCTAATGTCCTGTCCTGGGATAGGATTAGCCCAAACCAGATAAATTTCAAGATGCTTCAAAATTTAAGTTAAGAAAAGAAATTGGAGAAAAAAGAAAAGAAGAATAAAGGTAAAGATAAAAAAGAGAATCTACGGATTATATATGATTCTAGTGGATGGGAAATGGAGAATTTTTGTAAAAAAACTAACCTGTTGAGGATCAACAATTTGTCTCAAATTGGAATCATTGATAATAGACATGATTGGTACTACAAATGCATAAGAACCTCCCATGACAGTAGGCAATCTTGTCCCAAATAATGTTTGTATCAAAGTATTAATTCCTCCAACAAATAGTAGTGTTTGAAATACCCTCACTTTATCACCCTGCAAAACCCATAACAAGACAAGAAAAAACTAAGAACCAAGTGTAAGAAATCAAATACACAAGAAATATCAATTGATTTTGTTACTTACATCTGATCCTCCCATTGCTGGAACAAGAAGTGTTGGAATCATAACTGCAGTTCCTAAAACTAATATATAGTGTTGGAATCCTAAAGCAATTGCTTCTCCTGTAACAACAAAACAAAAAACTGAGTGAAAAATGAATCTTTTTGAAGAAGACTAAAATGGGCTTATTTAGAAAGGGATGATTTAAACATACCCCATGAAGGATTTGAATCAATGCAATACTCAAACCCTTGAAGTTGATCCATGGGTTCATGATGACTTATTACTTCTTCAACTTTTGGAGCTTCAGCCATGATTTTACAAATTCTTTGAGTTCTTTGCCACTTCTCTCTGCTGAAACCTGGGGTATCTAAGACAACCCACCACTGAAAATGATTGTGATAGAAAGCCGAAGATGATGAGAAAGAAAAAAAAGAGAGAGAGAGAGAGTAAAAGTAGTGAAGCAGTTGTGAAGGATAAAAAGAGGGAAAGAAGAGAGACCAGAGGTGATAACACTTGCCGCCCACTTAACTCTTAATTTTATACTTCTCTCTTTTTTTAGGGAGAGGGCTTCTCAAACAGTATTGAATTGACCGTTGTCTTTTTTATTCCTAAATCACCCCTTAAACTCTTCGAACTTGAAAGTTACCGTTGCTTTTGTTTTTTACCCTTGTTGGTACCTTTTTATGCCTTTTTAAATACTAATAAGTGTACTTGAACTAAAAACGGTTTTTAACTCAACACCAGTTTATAACTTTTATGTGTTTCTGTTACTTTCACTTCTCTTTGGTCCAAACTCTTTTAAGTACTGTACATCATGGTTTTTAAAAGCGTACGCTTCACGCTTCGGAGCGTACGCTTCGCTTCAAATTTCAGCATTTCGCTCCGAAGCGGTCATGTGAAGCGCATCTTCCATGAAGCGTACGCTTCGCTTCAAATTTCACGCTTCACGCTTCAGAGTTCGTTTCAAATTTCAATATTTCGTTTCGAAGAGGTCATGTGAAGCGCATTTTTCATGAAGCTTTAAAAATTTCGCCTAATTTTTAAAGCTTTCAAAAGAAAAATATGAATGTTTTAAGGGGGAATCGAACACCCCAGCCCATCTTTCATGAAGCTTTAAATTCGCCTAATTTTTAAAGATTTTAAAAGAAAAATATGAATGTTTTAACGGGGAATCGAACACCCCAGCGCATCTTTCATGAAGCTTTAAAAATTTAGCCTAATTTGTAAAGCTTTTGAAAGAAAAATATGAATGTTTTAATGGGGAATGGAACACCCCACCTCCAACTTGCCTGGAATAGGTTGAACTGGTGTACACACGTTTTGTTTTTGATAAAAATTAGACTTATATAAAATTTATATAGATATTTTCTTTCTAATAAATTTATAATTACTAATTACGAATAATTTATTTATAAGAAAACATTCGTTTCAAACATCAACCATGAAGCGACGCTTCACGCTTCGACATACGCATCGCTTCCTAAAAATGAAAAACGCTTCACGCTCCGCTTCACGCTTTCAATACCTTGCTGTACATGGTTTAACTAGATTCTGTTGAGATGAAACACATAGCTATACAGAACCCACACGCATCTGACGGCTTACAGGAACTCACTGTTAGTAGCTCTAAAGGGCTAATTTTAAGTTTACATGGCAATGGTCAACAGATTAAACTAAAGACATATTGTGACCGGTTTTGTGGTTGTTGAAGATTTTATTGCGGAAGCATTTAAAAGATGGGGCAGTACGCATTAAATAAAATTTAAAGAAACTACCCATATCTTTGCATTAAAAATGCATACTACCCATCTTTAAAGAAAGACATATTCGTGCATGGCTTTAGCCTTTACTTTAAGAACCCCCGGTTCCTTCCAAGAGCAGTATTCTAATGAATAAGATAAAAAAAAATTGGAGAATTAAGAAAAGCACTGTTAGCGAGGGTGTTGAATGTTAACTAATGACATGCTAATGATGCATGGACAGTGGTTTTTCGGATGTAGGAAATACCATTAGGTCTTAGAAATAATATATTAGGATGAGTCTAGTCCATTTGACCCAGTCAAATGTCTGTTTGGTCCTATTTGGTAATATAAATTATAATTTGGTCCTAAAAATTATTGTTTGGTCCTACGCTGATGTCATGGATGATGTAAATGTCACCTTGTAGTGGCAGAAATACCCTTTTGGATAAGGACCATATATATAGTCAAAAGGTAAGAGAGATGAAATCATTCTCATATTTACTTTCTCTCTCTTCTTTTCTAGATCAGTTTTTCTTTTCCTCTCAAATGTTTTTTCTAGGGTTTTAATTTTGTGGAAACAAGAAACAGAGATGATGAAGATATGCAGACGACGATGAAGATTTTGCAGATTTTGATGAAGATTTGCAGAGATGATGCGACGATTTACAGAGAAACAAAAAAATGAGATATTTTGATTTGATTACATAGATCGAAGACGAACTCGTTTTTTGATTTTTTTTTTTTTTTTTTTGTTGTCTTTGGTGTTTGAATGTTGAAGATGAAGAAAGACGATGAAGATGATGATTTTGGTAGTTGTAGACAGCGAATATGATGATGTTGCTACTTCTGTTGAATACGCTGCTGCTGATCATATTGGTGATGATGAATACAGATGTGTTCTTGACGACGACGACGACGAAGATTAATACAGATGTGTTCTTGAATGAACGATGCTGCTGCTGTTCATTGAAGATGGTGAAGAAGAAGAAGATAAAGATCTGATGTTGTTGTTAAAGATGTAATCAAGAACTGATGCTTTTATTTTGAAGATGAAGATGTATGGACTTCATTCCTGGGAATGAAGTCTGTTTTTTTAGCTTTTTGTATGGACTTCATTCCTGGGAATGAAATCTGTTTTTTTAGCTTTTTGTATGGAGTCTTTTTTAGCTTTTTGTATGGACTTCATTCCGGGAATGAAGTCTGTTTTTTAGCTTTTTGTATGGACTTCATTCCTGGAATGAAGTCTTTTTGTATGGACTTTTTTGAAGTTTGTTTTTTTAGCTTTTTGTATGGACTTCATTCCTGGAATGAAGTCTTTTTTTAGACTAAGAATCTGCTACAAAAATAAAAATTTAAGGAAGGATATTTTTGTCTATTTAAATATTTTTAAATAATTATGGACCAAATAGTAAAGGCGTTTGACCAAAGGACTAAACAGACATGGGCCCACCTAAAAAAGGACCAAACGATATTTTTCCCTTTTCGGATGGACACAGTCTAAGTTTGATAATTCTCGACATTTTAATTTTTACCGAATGATCATCTTCAACCACACACCTTCGTTATTCAAAATGATTCACTTCGATTTATAATTATTTTCATTAAAGTGATGATAATTCTTTTCCAGAAATGGAGGAGCAAAAAAATTAGAAATGTCACTACAAAATTGTCATATGTTAGCTAAGGCATATAGCTTTGTTTTACACCTAGAAAACCAGTTTGAAGCATCTTCAAGTACTTTAGTTGTTTGTTACTATGTTTTCTAGCTAATTATTATAATTAGTAGTACAAGATCTGTTTTAATCTTCTTATATATTTAGTAATTAGTGACTCAGACCAAACTCAGCCTATCTTAAATTACTAGTCTAACGTCTCTATTTTTCTTCCATGCCAAGACAAACATGGAAAGCAGAACCAACCAAAAATTCCTACTCACCACTCAGATCTAAACAGTATGGATACAGCTTGTGCAGTTGTAATGTTGTATAATAAATTCATATTTCTTTTTTCTACCGATACATAAAGAAGTAAATAGTATCTGCTCTTTAACTCTTTCCTGTTGTGGCAGCAAATTTGATTGTCATCATAGTTTTTATGTGGAGAAGAATTTGACGTTGAGATACATCCAATGAGAAAGGCCAGAAACACCATCTCAGGTAGAGAGAGAACATATCTTTCAGAAAAACGACAGTTCATGGGTCTTGCAATTTAAGTATTGTTTTTTAAAAATAATTCAGGTTTCAATATAAAATATTTTCTTGGCTTGAGGCAAGTAACAATGTATGCAAATTGTGCACCACCTAATAAGTTTACTAGTACGGGCTTTTGCTACCAGATAGTACTAAACTTCGCGTCATTTTGACATGTCAAGTTGCATTACTAATTTGGTGTTTCATAGCTGATCCCATATACTAGTCCGGCAGTCCCTCTGCTATGATTGTCTTCCCCAACGAAAATAATTATTTGGTAGATAAATCTTTAATTTTGTCGGGTTACCTTTTGCTCGGAGGACTTTATCCAAGTCATACTCGAGTCACAAAACAGCGCTTTAAAATTTAGCTCCACCTGCGTCAAATTGTAGACACCACAATAGATCACGTTTTTATTTGCTACACTCGAATTCCTCTTAGAACACTTCTATCATGTTTATATACGAAGAGGAAGACCCTTTCACACTCTAAACCTCACTCTATTTCACACTTAATACGTCATTTTTGTGTATAGAAATCAACGATAACGAATTTAAAGCTAACATTGTAGAGACATTATCCTCTTACAAAGCTGTACTTATCTACCAGAAATGAAAAAGGGAAAACAAACCTTTTCTTTCAAAGTAAAGTTATATACTTTTGTTTCCTTAAACATCAAGGATTGGATTTAACTATGTTAGTAGCTTTATACACCGGGTCACATAGGGATGTCTCGGCCATTTCTTGGAATTATGTAAATGCATTAGAATAAAGTCATAGACACTTTAATCGTTCGGACTTGTTTTTCTTTATTCCACGTCCTTTGTACTCCTTTACATGGATGCTCTCGTTACTCACTTATCCTTTAGGTATCCTGAAATACCCTGCCATCGTGACACCTTGACTGAGCCGTGCAATAGCTTTTCTTAATTACAGGGCCTAATGAGCCAAGGAAAGAAAGTGTCCTTCCTTTTTGCCCCTCCCTAGAGGTGAGTTCTGTAATGGCTCACCTAGATGATGACTAAGAATTTCGTCACTGTTCTCCTACTATAAGAGAGATTTATATATTTATACAAAAAGGCAAAAGCACAAGTACGTAGTTGCCTCGCCTAGTCAAAGTTTGATCAATAAACCAACAGTTCCATCATGTAGAATGAGAGTTGGAGTGGAATGAAGAGAAAAGAGTTGGAGTGGTTGGTTTTATAAGCTGAAATGTAGTCGTTATGGGAAAAACAATTCAAACATCAAACGGGAGATAATTTCCCGTTTGTTTCTTAAAAACAACGGAAACGGGAGACAGTCCCCCGTAAATATGAGAAATTAAAATGAAACGGGACACAGTCCCTCGTTTGGACATAAATTTATTAACTAACGGGAGACAGACTCCCGTTTGTTGTTTTTTTCTTTGACGGGGATAGTCCCCCGTCTAGTGTGATACTCCCGATCACTCGCTCGATCGAGCGAGTGCATGATAGTCTTTGGCTGAAAAGGGACCAAAACACTACCCATAAAAGATTCTATTTTGGTCTAATTGGTAGTGCACTCCTTCGAATGAAGGAGGGACACTACCATAGGATTTGCTCAAAATGGGGTTAGTTTTAAAGCAAATTAGGGGCGTTATATCTCCGATAGTAGTGGCGGTGGCACCATATACCAACATAAATGCGCCACCGAGGAAAAGAGATATTCTGTGGGTTACCACATCTAAGATACAAGTGTCTACGTAAAGTGGAAAGCAAGGGAGCAAACTTTCTAGCTTGTATACTTTTCAGCTCAGGCGTCACCCTACACCAAATGGGATAGGGACAACAATATCTTTTGCTAAGGATCCCCATGCTAACTACGTAGACCTTAATGGTAAAGACAACTGAGATAATGTGTCACCAACAGCAAAGAAGAAAATGAAAAACCTTCAATTATAGGCGGAAAATAAATGCCAGTTTTGCTAACTTACAGCATGCCATTACCATGGCCAATGGAAGTGTTAAAAAACATATATTTCGTTTTTGTATCGAATATGTTGAGTTACATTTAGCCTACCAAAGTTTACATTTGCAATGACAAATTGCAACCAAATTTGCAGTTTTGCAGTCATTTTCAGTGTCTTAATCTATCCATAAGACCCAATAAATGCATCCGTCGTCATATCAATAAGACAACAATTTTGATCCATTAGTCGGTTTTAAGAGGTGACTAAGATAACAATGAACAAGGGAAGAAAAAAAATGATAATGCCTAGTGGCCACAGGGTGTTGATATAAAGTTGTGATAGAGAAATAACAACACAATTTTGCCATTCAAAGGAATACACGAAAATTACCAATCATCAAGTGGTCTGGTGGTTGGCATGCTCCCTCCCACCCGGAGGTAGGGGTTCGAACTCTGTAATTGCTCAAATCCACTCTAATTTAAGGAGTTTGGATGTAGTCTAGGGATCACTAGTCTAAGGCATTAACTAAAGGAAGGTTGTGAAGATCATCGCAGAGCGTTAGAGAAGTGATGTAGCGAGTGACGTCAGCTTATTCATAAGGAAAGTTTGAAGACTCAGCGAAGATTGGGATTACCTTGCGAAGAAAATCCTTGTGAGCTTGCGAGAAAATCGCAGATCAGATCCGAAAATAAAGGCTACTTAGATGTCATCCACTATGTAATATCCTATATAAAGGACCAAGCAAAGTCGAGAGAAGGGAGATCTTTTTTAGAGTGAGAGGAGAACAAATAGGAGAGACAAAGTCCAGAGCTATTTTGATTTCTTTGTATTCCCATTATTTCTGTAAGAATCATTAAAAAGATAAATAAAACTTTATAAATTTATCATGGAATTTGTCTAGAATAACATACAATCTTTGAGGGGTGAGGTTGTAGGAAATCTTGCAACCACATATTGGCGCTAGAAACAGGGATCGAAAATTTAAAAATTATCTGAAAACAAGATTGAATGAGGATATCATGATTCGACAGAATTTGAAGTATTTGATGAAGAATTTGTGAGGTGTATGACAAGTTATTGAAATCAAAAAAGGATGATGAAGAAAATCAGTAAATTGGTTGAGGAAAAGATCATCAAAATCAAAGAAGACAGCAAGAAATTAGAATGTAACTTAATTACAAAGACCATGATTAATGAGTTCCATGAAAATCTTAGAGGAAGAATACATAAACGAGATTTTGAAGGAAAAAAAATTATGATAGAAGAAAAGGCGCCACCATTGAAGGAGTGGGAAAAACAGAAAATTACATTCACAGCAGCAGAAGTACCGGGAGAAAATCTAAATCACACGGCTCCGTTGGTAATTAAAGTAACTGCAGCAAGAAAGGAGAAAGATGGACCAGCGAAATCTATAGAAGAATGGGCGGTGAACAGAACTCTAATAGATACAGGAAGTTCAGTCGATATAATATTTTACCATGCATTCAAAAGGATGGGGTACAAAGATGAAGAGATGACTTGTTCAACCTATCATATCCATGGTTTTGGTAAGTTTACAACAAGGCCTAAAGGAGAAATAGTGGTGCGAATATTATTAGGAGAAATTGAAACGCACGTGACACTGTGTGTGGTGGATATGGAATCACCTTACAACATGCTATTGGGAAGACCATGGATACATGCAATTAAAGCGGTAGCATCCACACTGCATCAGTGTATCAAGTTTCCTATGCCTAGCGGAGTAGGTGAAATCAAAGGAGATGATAATGAGGCGAAAATGTGTCATCAGGTGGAAGTAGAAAATTATGAAGGGCGTGCAAAGAAGCGAAATCTTCGCTGGAAAATGGCGAAAGAGGCAAGGAAAGAAGAAGAATTTAGAATCTACATGATAAAAGCAAAAGAAGGAAAAGGAATACCAAGCGAAATTTCGCAAGAAGGAGACAAACCGATAAAAACGATAAAAGAGCAAACACCAATAGGAGAGTCAAAGGCGTCCTACACAGCAGCAGAACCAACAAAAGAAGTGAATATTGGAACTAAAAAAGAGCCAAAAATGTTAAAGATCGGAACTAAAATGG
This sequence comes from Papaver armeniacum, assembly GCA_023531295.1. NCBI lineage: Eukaryota > Viridiplantae > Streptophyta > Magnoliopsida > Ranunculales > Papaveraceae > Papaver > Papaver armeniacum. The sequence goes on along the minus strand of JAJJWW010017929.1, from coordinate 93,653 downwards.
ATGCAGATGAAGAAGAAAGAACAATCAGTCTATTGCGAGAATTTAAAGATGTCTTCGCATGGAACATGGACGAAATACCTGGGATAGATCCTTCTGTTGCGTGTCATCATTTGGAAATCAACAAAACTATAAAACCATTCAAACAGAGAATAAGAAAAATAGCAACAACATATCATCCTCAAATAGAAGAAGAGTTACAGAAGATGTTGGATGCAGGAATTATACGACAAGCAAAATACCTGCATGGATTGCAAATATGGTAGTGGTACCTAAGAAAAATAATGGGATAAGGATTTGCATAGATTTCACCGATCTAAATAAAGTTTGTCCAAAGGATGCTTTTCCTTTACTTACATCCCGCAATTGGTTGAATCAGCGGCAGGGAATGATAGAATATCTTATTTAGATGGATATAAAAGTTACAATCAAATTCCTCTCGCTGAAGAAGATCAGGAGCATACCACCTTTTTTGCACCAAGAGGATTATATTGTTACACGAAAATGCGATTCGGTTTGCGAAATCTTTGGAGCGACATATCGAGAAATGGTAGAGAAGGTGTTTGCGAAATGGATTCATAAGACATTAGAAGTGTACGTGGATGACATGTTGGTGAAAATCAAAGAAGCTGAAGACCATGTGCAAGATTCAAAAGAAATCTTTGAACATATGCGGCAGTTCAACATCAAAATAAATCCTGAAAAATGTATCTTCGGTGTTGCGTTAGGAAAATTTTTAGGGTACATTGTGTCAAAAGAAGGAATACAAGTTGATCCGGAGAAGGTGCGAGCAGTTCGCGACATGTCAACACCAGCGACGGTGAAAGATGTACAGAAATTAAATGGACTCTTGGCTTCGCTGGGAATATTCATTTCACGATCATCAGACAAGTGCAAGCATTTCTTCAATATACTCAAGAAGGGAACGAAATTTAAGTGGACAGATGAATGCGAGAAAGCACTGCAAGGGATAAAGGATTACTTGATGAATATATCCATCTTACAAAAAGCAGAGCCAGGGGAAGAATTGTTGATTTATCTTGCGACCACTTCGCATGCTTTAAGTGCCGTTTTGTTGCGAGTAGATGACGGAGTAGAAAAGCCAATTTATTACATTAGCAAGACATTTAATGCAGCAGAGAAGAACTATTCAAATATTGAAAAACTAATACTGGCATTAGTTTATGCAGCCTTTAAGGTTCGCATATATTTTCAAGCCCATAGAATAAGGGTATTAACAGAGGTGCCCATTGAATCAGTAATGACAAATTCAAAGAGGTCAGGCAGGATTGAGAGGTGGAATGCTCAAGTGGGGCATTTTAAGATTAAATATGAAGTATTATCTTTGCCAAGTCACAAGTTGTTGCGAATTTTTAGCAGAATTTCCATTGGAAAATGATGAAGCAATGGAAGAGATGATGGATATAGAAGAAGAACATGGGAATCCAAGAGACCTGTTAACAGAGCCTGATAGATGGGAAATATTGGTGGATGGATCATCAAATGGAGAAGGTAAGGGAATTGGAATTGTCTTGATTTCACCAGAAGGAACAAAGATGGCTTTTTCTTTTATATTGGAGTTCGCGTCTACTAACAATGAAACGGAATATGAAACAGTGGTGCATGCTTTACGACTCGCAATAGAAATGAAATTAGAAAATGTAAGGATCACTAGCGATTCGCAATTAGTCATTTGCCAAATAAAAGGAGAATACACTACAAATGAACCCTCATTGAAGAAGTACAAAAGGCTTGTTGAGGAGTTGTCAACGAAAATCTCGCAAATCAAATGGAGACATATATCAAGGAGGGATAATAGGTTAGCAGATGCTTTCGCTTTTATCTCAAGCATGATGGTAGATCCGACTGCAAGATACATAAAAATTCAGACGCTTCCCTTGCCGTCAATCAACAAAGAAGAAGAAGTAGATGTGATGATAGTAGAAAGTGTGGAGAATGAAGAGGCAAATAAAATCACAGATTGGAAAACTGAACTTCATGCATACTTGGAGAGAGGGGAAATGCCAAGAAATAGATTAGAGGCACATAAATTAAAGAGTCGTGCGACAAATTATGAACTCAGAGATAGGGTATTGTATCGAAGGTCATTTAATGGACCTTCGCTTAGATGTTTGACACGAAAAGAATGAGAGGAAATACTGAAAGCGTTACATTATGGAGATGCATGTAATCATAGTGGAGGAAGATCTTTGGCATACAAAGCGAAAACACAAGGATATTATTGGACGTACATGCATGAGGATGCAAAAGAAGTATCAAAACGTTGCAAAGAGTGTCAGCGACACGGTAAGAGAATACATGCACCAGGAGCACTTTTATCATCTTCAACAAGTGTGTGGCCTTTTGGAAAATGGGGTCTAGACATTGTGGGACCATTTTTACCAGGTGTTGATGGTGGATTTTAGTTCAGGGCTAAAATTGTGAAACCAAATTTATGCGCTGACATCCTGCAAATGATAGCCACTGATAAAGTGATGAATACTTCTTCACTTTACTAATTCACCTAGAATGGAGCATGTGGAAACAATCCCGATGATTCGTGAATTAAATACACGAAATTCATCCAGGTTGGAGCATGTAGCAACAATCTCATATACCCTGTGAATTTACAACATTATTAATTAATGCATGACCAGCCTTGTATTTCCTGTACTCATTACCGGTGCGGCATGACGACTGAGTGTTGTTCTCAGCAGAGCAACACGAACCTCCAAGCATTAATAATGAAGCATGTACGAAATACCCGTACATGCTACAACTCTCGGTGTGTTATACTAGCCCGATTGAGCATACAACTCTCGGTGTGTTATACTAGCCCGATTGAGCATACATCTCTCGGTGTGTTATACTAGCCCGATTGAGCATGTTTGAACCTGGACTGTCCATATCAGTCTCAGAAACGATCACGGCCATCCAACTTCACCAACATGATTGGATGGCTTAGATTGAATCCATGACCCCAAGCAGGTATTGGAATATTCACTACCGACCCAACGCGGGCCCCGCATGGTCGGCCTCCCCAAAAGGGTGGCATAGCTTGCCAAACCGTCCAAGCCAAAGCAGTATGGACGAAAAACCCTAAATTAGGGTTTGAGGCACATTACATGTGTCGCAAAACAGTCTCAACCATCCATCTTCGCAGGCATAGATGGAGGGTGTAGATGTAGATTCAAAGGGCCTAGAGCATGTCAACACAAACACCGTGGGCCCGCCTACATACATGACCGATCGGTCAGGACCAACTATAGTTGGTCGTTCCAGTTCGTGCGCCCAAACAAGGCATGACGCACGGCCGGTGAAACCCTAATTAGGGTTTGAACATCACGAGCGTCCATTTTCTCCTGCACGAATGAAGGGTCCAGGATTAGACTAAGCAGGTCCGGTGCGTATCAACATGACCACCGTGGGCCCATCTATCTCCACACCCGATCGGCCAAGGCATATCATGCCTGGCTGCCTCGATTCGCACGCCCGAACTAGGCATGGTCGCACCTCCCGATTGCAAACTAATCTCGACCACTCAACTTTTCCGGACAAATTGAGTGGCTTAGATCACGTTTCTATGGGATATTAAGGTATAGACGTGTACACCAGCTCGCCGTTTGTATACCAGACTAATCGGCCAAGACCGACCAAGCTTGGTCGTCTTGAAACGCGCGCCCAAAGTTGGCATGATGCGCGGCTTTTGCGGCACCAGATTTCTGTTGCAAATTGATCTCGACCACTTAACTTCGCCGGACAAATTGAGTGGCCCATATCACACTTTCACGAGTGGATGAGGTATGGGCGCCTACACCGTCATGTCGTCTACACACATGCACAATCGGCCCTGCCAAAATTGTATCCCAAGCTTGGATTCGACCAAGCTGAAGAGTGATGCTTGCGCACCTCTTCAAAAACCCTAATTCCACCAACGGTCGCAGATGAGTGTCTCAAAGATCATCTCGTCCGTCCAACTTCACCGGCTTGGTTATACAACCACAGTCGGAGTTAATTGGTCGGTGAGGCGTCATGGTGATCACCACCCGTCACTCTACCACACCATGATGCGAGTACTGATAGAATACACACGATACTTCACAAGTATCGACTTCCTAAATAACTTAGTTATTTAATCTAGCATTACATGCTACTTTCTGTGGGTCCCACGATCCACACACTCGAGACATCAATCATGTCACAAACTTGGGTATTGGTCTGGCGGTTTATAGCGTGCAGCGGACAACGCGCCATCACAAGAACGTGTCAGGAAGTCATGGACGGTTAGTGATGATGGGAGAAGTGGGCAAGACTGGTCGTGTGATACCAACACACAACTCCACTACTCCATCATTCCACTTTCTCCACTTCCCACGAGATACGAGGGTTAGGCTTAAAGACTTGTATAAATAGGTTCTCCTCCCTATTTTTCAAACAAGAGAACAAGGTAAGGCAAGACAACAGAGGCAAGTGTTGATACAATCGTATTCAAACACCGGAACTGATAGCTTACATCCTGCAAGCCGGTTCAACTTTTCGATACAAGTCATACATAGCCAACACCTTCACAATCTCAACACCTTCTTCGCTTCCCTCCCTAAGATCAACCCCATCTCCTTTACTTTGTGACCGAAACAAGTCTGGAACGCCCATTTCTTGGTTTAGGCCGGATTTGCACAGATTGATTTCTCGAATCTACAAGCACTCCCGTGCAGTGCATTTGTTTAGGGTTTAGATTCATTTCTCATCCACACACCCCAAATTACCAAAACCGGCAGAAATAGTTTTCACCCATAAACAATTGGCGACCACAGCGGGAGGTTAATCTCTCGGTTGTAAAGTCAATTTCTTCAATACCATTCGATCAATTTCGAGATGGTTGGTCTTAGGACCACCTCGACAGTCTCAAATCCTGATGGTTCCTCCAACGGAGATACCCCTCCTCCTAACGGCGTATCTGACGGCATGATCAGGATATTTCCAACATTAAGCGAACTAGCACGGGTACATGAGATTCACACGAAGAACATGGAGCTAATCAAAGAAGCGGTAAACGGCATGCTTGATCTCCTCATTAAGATGACATCAGAGATGAGCGTTCCGGAGACCTCTACACCGGGAACTAGTTCCCCTCAGATCAACAGCTTTACTACGAACCAGAGACCAGTGGATCAGGAAGCGGCATCTCTAATGGAAAGCTTATGTGAACTCTTGAACCTCTCGAAGAATCAACGGGCAGAGACGTTTGCTGCAATTAATAAAATAGCTCTGGACGTACACCTGACTCCTTCACGTCCAGAAGTCCTAACTGCATCGGAAACATCTGTAAATAATGTTACATTTACAGAAGACGACATGATGGCAGAGGAAGGTCACAACCGGGCCCTACATGTTACCGCACGTATCAAGGGTTCAAATTTCATGAGGGCCCTCGTCGACACAGGAGCATCTTCGAATGTGATTACTCTCAAGACTCTCAGGACAGCCAAGGTTAGCCCATGCAAGATTGTACGGTGGCCCACCACAATGACGGACTTCAAAGGAAACCAGACCAGCACATATGGGTATGTCAATCTGAATTTATCAGTAGGACCAGTGCAGTCAAAAGTGAAATTTGAAGTCATAGAAAAGGAGCCGGACTACCATATGATACTAGGGAGACCGTGGCTTCATGACAATAAGGTCATCCCTTCAACGTATCACCAGTGCCTGAAGACCATGCTAAATGAGGAAGTCATCTGTATTCCTGCATTGTCTCCGTACGCACCAATATGCAGAGTGGAACTGTTCGAGCCAAAAGAAACTCCGTAGGAAGGTCAGACAAAATCCTGTGCACCCCACTACCCACGTGGGCTTCAATCCAGGAAGAAGACCGACTTGCATCACTGGGGGCTAAGCACTACGACATACCTTTTCTGACGAGGCGTCCATCTTTATCCGGTGAAGCTTCAACCCATGCTCACACCAAAAGGGAACGCACTTTCGAGGCAAGCCGTGATCAGAAGGGGAAGACAATATACCGGCGCCGTTGTTAGAAATTAGCAGGAGAGACTGGCACCCAGTCTCTCCGCCCAATTGAATGCTGCAAGAACGACGAAATACAAGAGGAGGTATTGGACGCCCCGCGACAGCTACAAGATGGCACCAACTCCACGACTGACGAGCTCGAGACAGTTAACATCGGGAATGAAGAATCTCCCAGGCCTGTCTCTATCAATTCGACTCTGTCCGTGGAAGAACATGTGAGTCTTGTCCAACTACTCAAGGAGTACCAAGATGTGTTTTCCTGGACATATGAGGAAATGCCTGGTCTAGACGAAAAATTGGTCACCCATCACCTACATGTCATACCTGGATCCAAGCCAATCAAGCAATCTCCGAGGCAATTCAGACACGAAGTGGAAGAACAAATCAAGAACGAAATTCGAAGTTGCTAGGCTGGCTTCATCGACCTATTCATCATCCGACCTGGTTAGCTAATGTGGTCCCAAAAAGAAGAAAAACGGAAAGATTCGGTCTTTGCGTGGATTTCAGAGACTTGAACAAGTGCTGCCCCAAGGACGACTTTCCTATGCCTAACATCGACATGTTAGTAGACGCCACCAGCGGACACGGCATGTTCTCCTTCATGGATGGTTGCAGCGGCTACAATCAGATAAGGATGTATGAGCGCGATGCAAGTAAGACAGCCTTCTGAACCCCTCTTGGCAATTTTTACTATACTGTTATGCCATTCGGTTTAAAGAACGCCGGCGCAACGTATCAACGTGCTATGACGACAATCTTCCACGACATGATGCATAAGCAAGTCGAAGACTATGTGGATGATATAGTAGTCAAATCCAAGACTCAAGCTATCCTCACAATGTCGCTGCCGTGAACTGTGAAGGAGCTCCAAAACTTCATGGGCAAGGTGAACTTTTGCTTCATTCACCCCCTGCTGAAGAAAGGATCAAGTTTCGTCTGGATCACACTATAACAGGAAGCGTTTCAGAGGATTCAACAAATATTGTCATCTCTGAATCATCACAAAGGGTTAGCCTATTATGTCAGCCCAGACAAGAGCGAGCATGGGACATCTTCAGATCCACTGAAGCCGACACCTCAAGGGAGCAGCCTCAACAAGATAACGATGTCCGCGTGTCATGTCGAGAAAGAATCCGGACGAATCACTCTATCAGAGGATGGTGCATGTCCACCGTGTTATGTTGGATAATCTGCACTTTTGGTCATCCTCTGGACTTCGTGAAGGCGTTGAACGCTCATCTACGACGAAGATCTACCTGCTGGAAAGAACCGAGGCCTTCCCGGGTAATGAAGAGCCTCATGATGTTCGTGGAAGCATACATCCCACCAACAGTAATACAACCTTGACCTTCCATAAGAAGTTTATTTGAAGCAGCAAGAGGAAAGCCACCGAGATACAACATCCTGCGCGTCCAAAATCGCGAACTCCAACTCCAGCACCATATGCACGACTGCCGTAATGGTGAAAAAACGTCCAAGATATTCCATATCTGGATCGATGGTAACTACATCAATGAGAGACGCTTTCAGAATTTGTCTCCCGTAGAAGATTTAGTTGCGTTACCAAAGGAGTATGACTGGGACTTCTTAGCACTGCCTATCTCAAAGACAGCCTCATGAACCTAGCGTGACAACATCTATCAAGTCCAAATCTCTGGATACTCGTGGGCAGGGGATTGTCTCCCTCTTCTCTATTTCATGAAGAAACGTCAAGAAAGCCATCGGTTTCAGTTTATCCCTCTAACAATGACACGAGCTCTACCACTATATGAAGACTGCCAAGTTCGTGCCCGTAGCTATCACGCCTCTCCCTCCGGTCTCTTCGATCACAGTTCTTGCTGCCAGGAACTGTTGTTGCTCGTCGATTAATACCATCCAGAGATTCGCCATATCAACGATCATTACGTACAAAAGACCCATCGGGCATACAAGATAGAGCCACGTAGACCACGCTTGGGGACTGAGGCTCAGCATGAAATTCCTTTACCGTCAGTCAAGAACTTCTTCAACGCTCCACCCACTAGAAGCTGCATCAAACGCTCTCCGGGACCTGCCTGCTCCAGAAGATGCTTCAACGCTCTCAGCGGGACCCACACCACGTTCGAACATACAAGGTTCACGTTTGGGTAAAGAAAGCACGCCTAGATCCCACGTTCGAACATACAAGGTTCACGTTTGGGCAAAGCAAGCACGCCTAGATCCCACGTTCGAACATACAAGGTTCACGTTTGGGCAAAGCAAGCACGCCTAGATCCCACGTTCGAGCAAAGGGAAGACCGATGTTGGTTAGCAAGACCGGTGTTCGTCAAGGTAAGACCGGTGTTGGTCGAAGTAACAAGGATGACACTCGAGCAAGCACATAAACTGTATGGGCAAAGAAAGCAAGGCCGGTGTTGATCAAGTCACAAGGCCGGTACTGCTCAAGTCACAAGTTCGGTGTTGATCAAGTCACAAGGCCGGTACTGCTCGGGTCACAAGGCCGGTACTGCTCAGGTAACGAGGCTGGTATTGGGCCAGCAAACGAGGTCAGTGTTTCTCCAGATACACGTGTGCACCAGCTCGCCGTGGACCCATCTTGTATAAAAACGCGCGATACGTGTAGTCACACACGACAGAATACACATTCACGTTGGAATATACAAGGTCGGGTATTGATCAAGTGACAAGTCTGGTATTGCTCAAGTTTCACGTCTGGTATTGCTCAAGTTTCAAGTCTGGTATTGATCAAGTGACAAGTCCGTTATTGCTCAAGTTTCAAGTCTGGTATTGATCAAGTGACAAGTCCGGTATTTCTCAAGTTTCAAGTCTGATATTGATCAAGTGACAAGTCTGGTATTGATCAAGTCACAAGTCCGGTATTGCTCAAGTTTCAAGTCCGGTGTTGGTCAAGGGGCAAGTCTGGTGTTGGGGTGAGGCAACAGGTTTGGTAATTGGTCGAAGCAGGCACAGCCGGCCCCAAGCAAAGAAGGCACGCGGTGGATCCCACGTTCGATCAAGGCAGACATAACAAGCCCACGTTCGATCAAGAAGGCGCATGATGAGTCCCACGATCGAGCGAAGAAAGCGCAACAGCCCGTTGAGCAGGCACATCAGCCCCACGCTCGAGCGGAACAATCATGAAGAAGGCTCTCGACCGATGCAGGCATAGCAAGGTCGATCGAAGCAGGCAAGACCGACATCATGCTAGGGGAATGATAGACGCATTTATGTGTCTAATTTGTCTTCAATGTTTCGTATTGTTAGTACTCATTTTCGTCCTTATTATGGTGTTTTGTGTGTTTGTAGGTATTTTTTGGAAATAAATATTGTTGGAAAAATTCGGCTCGAAAAGTTGTTCGGAGCACCTCCGAAGGACACATGTTATTCGGACTCCCACTTTGGATAAGGGGTAACTCAATTACTAAGGGGCACCTCTGTTGAGCACTTGCTATTCGCACCCCCAGTTTCGTTAGGGGACACCATCTTCATCGTTTGAATGTTGGTTTTGGCGGGAAAAAGTTAACAGGTTATGGCAGATTCTTGGTTCGAGCTTTGGAGATATTTTAGAGCGATTCAATGGCTACAACTTCTTGGGATGGTCTGTTTGGGCTTAACAGACTTGGTGTATGTATTTGGTTCGACTGAATTTGGCTGAATAATCCAAACGAAGAGAACATAGGTGCGTGTGCAAGGGAGGAGTTTTTCACGGGATATCGTGAATCACTGTGAGCTTTGAGACGTGCACTGCTCGTGTTTGGAGTGTGTGGGTTGTTGCCAGACGAGTGTAGAAGGTAAATGAGGAAGAAAATAACAAATTGCGAGCGCGTGATGAAGAAAATAATGGAAAGAAATCCCGTATCTTGCATGGAGAATAATCAAAAATATGTTGCAATTACACGCGAGATTTTGCTTCTGCTGGGTTATAAATAGGTGCTGGGAGGTCAGAGAACGGATACGGAGAGTTTGGGAGATTTGAGAACACTACAAGAGCCAAAAATTCGAAGTTGCAGAAACTGCCATTGCTGCTGGTGTGAAGAACACGAAGAACATTAGACCACCAGAGGCAGTCGTTCTTCTACAGTGACAACGACACTTAGCCGAGGGTCACAGATCAACAAAAACAGCAGCACTTCATCTCTATCGTTCTTTGTAACAGTGTTTGCAACAATTATAAACGTTGCAAACACCCGATTTTCATCATTTTCTCCATTTCATCTTTGTAAACACCCTTTGAGCAATAATAATGATTTTTGACCGTGTTTCCAACATGATGAGCGGCTAATTCTCCCACAACCAAGGCAATGAGGAAGCTATTTACGCATGAATAATTGGTAACTATTTTATTTTCTCTAATTTATAATTTATAATTCACTCAATCACTGCTTTTGCAGATTTTTAAATTGTTTGCATAATTTTCGTCATTAGTTGTGATTCAATTAGATAGATTATGCTTTGTATTAAGATAATCTATGCTTAGAGGATACAATTAATTTTTGAGAATTTGCCTGATTATTTGTGAATTAAGAAACAAGGGATTTGAAAGATAATTAGAGTTTTGGGTTATTTACCGTTATTCATTCATGTGTAATAGTGGAATCAGTGTCTTGGTTATTTTCTCATATCTTGAATCAATTTTGTGTTAAGTTTTCTTTATTATTAATTTTTATAAGTCTAAAATCCATTGCTTTCACAAGTCTCAACGAACCTTTTTACTACAACATTATTGAGTCACATCAATTTTTGGCGCCGCCGACGCGGGCTTGTCTTTAGGGTAGAGTTTTTAGATTTTCTTTTAGGTTTTTATTTATTTGTTCTTCTTTACGTTTTTGGGTTTTTGTCTTTTCCTTTCAGATTTTGGGATTTGGAGCGAAAGAAAAATTTGCCAAAGCTTTTGGTGGATACTTAAAGATTTGGAGTTAAAGACAAAGCGAAAGAAGCGAAAGAAGAAGATGTTTTATATTTTATAAAAAGAGAAAAAAAAAAAAGAGGCATTTTTATTATTTTTTTTAGATATTTTTATTTTTTTAGACTTTCCTTTTCTTTTGCACTTTTACTTTTTTGACTTGGACATTTGGACATTCGGACATTCCTTATTTTTTTTAAACCCTACGGAAGGGTAGTATTAAATATAAACTGTGTGCAGAGAAGGACGGTGATTACGATATCACCTCGGCCCCTCGGGTTCGTACATGACATAGGAGTCGTGGCCTGAGTCGACTACAACGGTTCATCCCCCGTCCAGTACGGGAGGTAAGTTTGTCGAAACACTCGCGAATCCCACGCCACGAGTTCTTGTCTTCCTTCGTGTGAATATATGCTGAGGACTTGAAAACGGCTGTTTTAATTTCCTAGTAAAGGGCAAGGACTGGCCATATAAGATAAGGGTTCGGATTTCATCACCGTTCTCTTCTTGCCCCCCTTAGGAAAACGATACTTAACACGAACCTAAGCTTTAAAATTTGGAATAGAACGAGACCGATAGGGTAACGAGCTTAGTAGGAAAGTCGCTCGAAAAATATTGGTTACTCTTTTAGCATACTTCGAAGTTCATGATGGTTTCTGTGAAGTTGAATGCGTGACTGCGCCGCTTTGTAATAGCGATGAGGCCTTGGGTATCAAAGCTCTACTGATCTTCCCTCGCCTTGATTCAACTTACTTTGACTCGGATTGATCCAGAGGGGTTTGCTTAAATTGTAACGAATTCCCTTTCAAAGGATTAGAAGCTGGTCTAAAAAACAATCTAAGTGGAACCATCATGCTTTTTGTTTGCTAGATATCATTAGGTTTCTTTGTGGTGGAGTCACCTTGTTTGTGTTTGCATAGAACTTCCCTTCCTTTTAGGATTTTTCTTTTCTTTTGTTTTGTTTTTCTAGTGTATGCCCGAGGTCATTAGAGAACGGGCTTGGAAAAGAAACACTCTAGGTCGTTTGATTAGTGACAAACCTAGTAGTTCTTCTTGTGAAGGCGGGGAACTCGAAGACTCTTCTTTTGAGAGCCCCGTTTTTGGAAACTTCAGTTTTGAGAATCTGTCTCTTAGTGAGGAAAGTACCCCTAGTACTTCAGTTGTGCCAACGATGGCAACTTTGAAAGATTACATGTTCCCAACTGGGACTAACCGAGATTTATGCATTAAATTGCCAGCCAATACGGCTAACTTCGAGATAAAAGCTAGTATTCTTCAGATGATCCATATATTCTTAGGAAAAGATGATGAGAACCCTTATTTTCATATTAGGGACTTTGAGGAAATTTGTGGGACAGTTAGAATAAAAGACCTTACTGATGAAGTTTTGAAACTTAAGATGTTCCCATTTTCCTTAAAATATAAAGCCAAGACCTGGATAAACAACCTACCATCTGGATCCATTGAAACATGGCAGGAACTTATTGATGCTTTCTATATGAAATTCTACCCTAAGCATAAAACTGCAAAATTTATTAGGCGAGAAAATTAGTGCTAGTGTGCAACAAGAGGGAGAGTCACTTTATAGGTTTTTAGAGAGATTCAATGATCTCCTATCTCAGTGTCCTCACCATGGATTTGATAAGATGAAACTTGTAGGGATTATTTATGATGGTTTAGACTATTCGACCAAAGCCATGGTCGAGTCTATGTGTGTTTGGTGAGTTTACTAATAAAAGTGCTTGAGGATGCCTTTACCTTCTTAGGAGTTGTTGCTGAGAAATCATAACAGTGGGAGTCTTGTGTTGAACCCCCTAAAATATTCTTGGTTAATAGAAGTAGCACCAATGTGGTAGATACAAGCTTCGGGTCAGATGCTAAGTTTGCTGCTTTGTCCAGAAGGTTAGAAGATTTGGAAATGTGTCAGTCTAAAAATAGGTCCCTTGGTGAACCCAATAGAACCTCTCAAGTATCTAGTTGTGGAATAGAGCCCGATAACTCATTTTGGGAAGGTCAGGTTAGTGAAGAGCAAGCTCATGTTGTCTATAACAATGCCAGGTTTGAGAACCGTCAGAAGTATGACCCATACTCAGAGACCTACAACCCTGGTTGGAGAACCATCCTAACTTTTCTTGGTCTAAGGGCCAGAATCAAGGTCGATCTAGTAATTCTCGGCCTCCCCAGGTTTTGGTTATGCTAAGAACTCTTGAGTCAACCCCGGTTTGAACCCTTCGGATAAAAAGATCACAAGTTTAGAGGATACTCTCGCCTCATTTATTAAAAGCTCAAAAGATCAACCAAATGGTTGCGCAAGGGATATATGAAAGTAAGAGTATAGGTTATGCTAACTCTCGGGCTATTTCCGAGTTGAAAACCCAGTTAGTCGGATAAATGAGTCTTTGAGGGAAAAGGTAAGTTTCCTAGTCAAACTCAGCCCAATCCTAGAGGAGTTCATCAAGTAGGTGAAGGAACATCCCATCATGTGAATGCTATTAAAACCCTTAGGAGTGGTAGAGTGGTAGACAATAAGGTAACCATGCACGATAGTGAACATCTTTGTAGTTCACCTGCTTTGGCCGGAAAATGATGAGGAGACTGATAGAGTCTCTAATGAGACCAATGAGGGTCATATTGAACCGGGCTTTGTCCCTAGAGCCCCATTCCCACAGTTGCTAGTTCCAACTAAGAGGGAGTCCAACTTTAATGATATATTGGAGGTTTTTAAGCGGGTTACTATCAACCTCCCATTGTTGGATGCGATTAAGCGATTCCCGCTTATGCCAAGTTTCTTAAGGACTTGTGTACACGAAAGCGTAAGCTTAGTGTTCAAAAGAAAGCCTTCCTAGCTAGTCACGTGAGTTCTATTATTCGAATACCACTACTCCTAAATACAAAGACCCGTGGTCCCCTACTATTTCTTGCACAATAGGTAAATACCGTGTGAGAAAGCTTTGCTTGACTTAGGAGCCAGTGTGAACTTACTCCCATACCATGTGTACCTTAAGCTAGGACTTGGTGAGATGAAACCTACCCGCATGACTCTTCGATTAGGCGATAGGTCCGTTAAAATTCCTCGGGGTGTGATCGACGATGTTCTCATAGAGGTCGACAAGTTTATTTATCCTGTATTTTGTTATCCTAGATACCCAACCTGTCCCCGACCCGAGAGAACCGTATACCTAGGTAATTTTAGGTCGCCCGTTTTTAGTTACATCCAATGCGATCATTAATTGTCGAACTGGTATTATGAATTTGTCTTTTGGTAATATGACTATTGAGCTGAACGTCTTCCATATTAGTAAGCTACCCTTTGAACTAGATGACTCGAGCATAAAAGAGGTGAACATGATAGGAACATTAGTCGAGGAGTCATTACCAAACACTTTGTTAGAAGATCCATTAGATAAATGCCTAGCTCACTTTGGGATTGATTTTGATGATGATGATGTGATTAATGAAGTGAATGCTTTGTTAGATTCAACCCCTTTGTTAGACACTAGTAATGGATGGAAACCTAAGTTCGAACCACTACCAGTTTCTAAGTCTACCCTAATTCCTTCGTTAGAAGAGCCTCCTAAGTTGGACCTAAAACCATTGCCGGATACCACAAGTATGTGTTTTTAGGCCCATCTCGAAACTTTACCTATGATTGTTGCTTCCGACTTGGATAGTGGTCAGGAAAGTAGGCTAGTGACCGTCCTTCAAAACAACAAGGAAGCTTTAGGGTGGACCATAGCAGACATTAAGGGTATAAGTCCTACAGTTTGTATGCATCAGATTTATTTAGAGGAATATACCAAACCTTTTAGGGAGATGCAACGAAGACTAAACCCTAATATGAAAGAAGTAGTTTGAACCGAGATCCTTAAGCTGTTAGATGCAGGCATTATCTACCCCATTTCGAGACAAGTAAGTGGGTCGCCCGTTCGGAGTTGTTCCCAAGAAATCCGGTATTACTGTAGTCCAGAATGATAATAATGAGTTAATCCCTACCCGAGTGACCACGGGTTGGCGTGTTTGTATTGACTATAGGAAATTGAACAAGGTCACTAGGAAGGACCACTTTCCCCTTCCCTTCATCGACCCGGATGCTAGAGAGATTAGTTAGGACATAGTCATTCTTGCTTTTTAGATGGATACTCTGGATATAATCAGATCGTCATTGCCCCAGAAGACTAGGAGAAAACCACTTTTACATGTCCCTTTGGTACCTTTGCGTATAGACGCATGCCTTTCGGGCTATGTAACGCCCCCGCAACTTTTCAGCGTTGCATGATGAGCATATTTTTAGATATGGTAGAGCAGTTCTTGGAGGTCTTTATGGATGATTTTTCAGTGTTTGGTTCGTCTTTCGATGAATTCTTGCATCATTTGTCATTAGTATTGACTAGGTGTAAGGAAAAGAATCTAGTGCTTAATTGGGAGAAATGTCATTTCATGGTTCGATCAGGAATTTTTTTTAGGGCATATCGTATCTTCTAAGGGTATAGAGGTAGATAAAGCCAAAGTTGACCTTATTAAGACTTTACAGGTCCCAAAAACCGTAAAAGATATTAGGTCATTCTTAGGGCATGCAGGTTTTTATCGTCGATTCATTAAGGATTTTAGCTTGATTTCTAGACCTCTTTGCAATTTGCTTGCAAAAGATGTTAAGTTTGTCTTTGATGATGCTTGTTTAGAGGCTTTTGAGAAGCTTAAGACTTTACTCACTACCGCCCCCATAGTCCAGGCACCCAACTGGAACCTACCCTTTGAAATCATGTGCGATGCTTCAGATTATGCTATTGGTGTTGTGCTAGGTCAGCGAGAAAACAAATTACTTCATGTGATTTACTATGCTAGCAAAACTCTGAATGATGCCCAGTTGAACTATACCACTACTGAGAGAAGGAACTGTTGGCCATTGTGTTTGCCTTAGACAAGTTTAGACCCTATCTCTTAGGTTCTAATATCGTAATCTATACTGATCATCTTTGCTTTGAAATACCTTTTGTCTAAGAAGGATACCAAACCTAGATTGATTAGATGGATCCTTTTATTACAAGAATTTTGTCCAGACATTAGAGACAAAAAGGGTGCGAGAAAATGTAGTGGCGGACCACTTGTCTAGGGCCGGTTGTTAGTTCGCCTAATGATTCCCTTCATATAAGGGATAGCTTTCTGATGAACAAGCTGTTCTCTTGTTTCCCAATCACCTTGGTATGCAAATATAGTGAATTATCTTGTTACTGGTTGAATGCCCCAACATTGGGGTAAACAAGATCGTTCTAGGTTTTTAGCCGAGGTCAAGCACTTCTTTTGGGATGATCCTTATTTATTTAAGTATTGTCCGGACATTATTAGGAGATATATACACGAGAGTGACCAGTCCAAGTATTATTTCCTTTTGTCATGATCATGCTTGTGGGGGTCACTTTAGTGCTAAGAAGACTGCTGCTAAGATATTGCGGTGTGGATTCTCTTGGCCTTCGTTGTTTAAAGACTCCCACGATTCTTGTGTTAATTGTGAACGTTGCCAGAAATTAGGAACCATTTCCCGTAGGAACATGATGCCCTTGAACCCTATTTTAATCGTTGAGGTCTTTGATGTGTGGGGTATTGACTTTATGGGTCTGTTTCCTAATTCTTTTGGTAACTTATACATCCTTGTTGCTGTAGACTATGTCTCTAAGTGGATTGAGGCGGTTGCGTGTAAAACCAATGACCATAGGGTTGTGATTGAGTTCTTGAAAAATAATATACTTACACGTTTTGGTACACCGCGATCTATAATTAGTGATGGAGGGTCGCACTTTTGTAATGGACCTTTTAAGATTTTGATGAAGAAATATGGTATTACACATAAGGTAGCTACCCCGTATCATCCGCAGACTAGTGGTCAGGTGGAGGTTTCTAATAGGGAGATAAAACGTATATTAGAAAAACAGTTAATCCTAATCGGAAAGACTGGTCGTCTAGGCTTACTGATGCCTTATGGGCTTACCGTACTGCGTTTAAAACCCCTATTGGAATGTCGCCTTATCGGCTTGTTTATGGCAAGGCATGTCATTTACCTGTTGAGTTAGAACATAGAGCTTATTGGGCTATTAAGCAGCTAAATTTTTCACTTGACAAGGCAGGAGCCCATAGGAAACTCCAGCTCAATGAGTTGGAAGAGATTCGTATAGATGCTTACGATAGTGCGAAGGAGTATAAGAACAAAATGAAACTTGTGCATGATAGAAATATTTTACGGAAGTCATTTTCTCCAGGTCAAAAAGTTCTTCTGTATGATACCCGCTTGCATCTTTTCCCTGGGAAGTTACGTTCTCGGTGGACGGGTCCTTTTATTGTTCGCACTGTCTTTCCTCATGGAGCTGTTGAGATCGAGACACCGGATGGTAGTAGTTCTTCGAAGGTTAACGGTCAGAGATTGAAACCCTTTTTAGAGCCCTTTCCTATAGGTGATGTTGAGGAGGTCCCTCTGGAGGACCCCTGTTTACCCTTGATTGACCATCGAGGCGATTGTATGTTGTACATTAGTTTTTGATTTCTCTCTTCACCCAGGTACTATCTTTCCGACTTCTCTCTTTACTGATTCCTCATGTTACTTTACTTTTTGGTATTGCTCTTTCATTAGAAACATTGAGGACGATGTTAGATTTAAGTTTGGGGGTGGGGAAGAAACTTCTTGTTAGTTTTTAGTTGCAATAAATAAACTCCAGAGCCTAGAAATTTATGTTTATTAAGGATGGCACTAACCAATCTAAGTGGATGGAAGCATTTTGGTTGTAGGAGTTGAGGAACCAATCTGATTAGATGGAAACATCTAAAGAGTCTATTCATAAAAGCACAGAGCACAGGTGTTAGAAAAAGAAAACATGATAGTTTCGCCATATCCTCGTGATGGAAACATCGAAAGAATCCTGATCACTTCTTTTATTTTTCTCTTTACCATTGCTAGGGTGAAATAGAGTGAATGAGATACCCAAAAAAAAAAAAAAAAAAATTGAGACCAGACCACTAGACCAACCGGAATAAATACAATAAAGTCGATCACTGGTACCCTTGTATATGCCAGCTGAGTTGACCTAGAGTTAGGATTATCGATCACTGGTCCCCTTGTATATGCTAGTGTGTTGATATTAGTCCAGACCAGTATCTCAGTCCATTAGGATAGGTTCACCTTAGTCAACATCATCCACGTTTTTCTCTACATCCATCTTCTTAATCTTTCCATGTGATTGGTTGACTCCGGTTTATGATGTCCAGAAACTATCTGAGTAGAGCTCTGTCACTTTATATGAATTTTAGTATGCTTGAGTGCAAACTCGTGTACAGAAATTGGAATTTCGCATCGGGGTACTTCCTCTTGTAATCAATAATTATGCCAACCAAGGAGATTCTTTAGTGCCTTCCAAGGTTCTGCGTAGATAGCTAGGGTCTGGAGTAAAGGTTTTGTGGGTACACCTCTGGTAAACCCTCCGGAGACAACACTCTGCCACTAGGGCCACCTAGGGGTTCAAATGTTTTTTTTATTTTCTAGAATAAATTTGCTCGAGGACTAGCAAATAATAAGTTTGGGGGTATTTGATAGACGCATTTATGTGTCTAATTTGTCCTCAATGTTTCGTATTGTTAGTACTCGTTTTCGTCCTTATTATGGTGTTTTGTGTGTTTGTAGGTATTTTTTGGAAATAAATATTGTTGGAAAAATTCGGCTCGAAAAGTTGTTCGGAGCACCTCCGAAGGACACATGTTATTCGGACTCTCACTTTGGATAAGGGGTAACTCAATTACTAAGGGGCACCTCTGTTGAACACTTGCTATTCGCACCCCTAGTTTCGTTAGGGGGACACCATCTTCATCGTTTGAATGTTGGTTTTGGCGGGAAAAGGTTAACAGGTTATGGCGATTCTTGGTTCGAGCTTTGGAGATATTTTAGAGCGATTCAATGGTCAAACTTCTTGGGATGGTCTGTTTGGGCTTAACGGACTTGGTGTATGTATTTGGTTCGGCGAATTTGGCTGAATAATCCAAACAAAGAGAACAGAGGTGCGTGTGCAAGGGAGGAGTTTTTCACGGGATATCGTGAATCACTGTGAGCTTTGAGACGTGCACTGCTCGTGTTTGGAGTGTGTCGGTTGTTGCCAGACGAGTGTAGAAGGTAAATGAGGAAGAAAATAACAGCTGCAGGCGCGTGATGAAGAAAATAATGGAAAGAAATCCCGTATCTTGCATGGAGAATAATCAAAAATATGTTGCAATTACACGCGAGATTTTGCTTCTACTGGGTTATAAATAGGTGCTGGGAGGTCAGAGAACAGATACGGATAGTTTGGGAGATTTGAGAACACTACAAGAGCCAAAAAAATCGAAGTTGCAGAAACTGCCATTCTTCTTGGTGTGAAGAACACGAAGAACATTAGACCACCGGAGGCGGTCGTTCTTCTACAAAGTGACAACGACACTTAGGCCGAGGGTCGCAGATCAACAAAAACAAAGAACACTTCATCTCTATCGTTCTTTGTAACAGTGTTTGCAACAATTATAAACGTTGCAAACACCCGATTTTCATCATTTTCTCCATTTCATCTTTGTAAACACCCTTTGAGCAATAATAATGATTTTTGACCGTGTTTCCAACATGATGAGCGGCTAATTCTCCCACAACCAAGGCAATGAGGAAGCTATTTACGCATGAATAATTGGTAACTATTTTATTTTCTCTAATTTATAATTTATAATTCACTCAATCACTGCTTTTGCAGAGTTTTAAATTGTTTGCATAATTTTCGTCATTAGTTGTGATTCAATTAGATAGATTATGCTTTGTATTAAGATAATCTATGCTTAGGGGATACAATTAATTTTTGAGAATTTGCCTGATTATTTGTGAATTAAGAAACAAGGGATTTGAAAGATAATTAGAGTTTTGGGTTATTTACCGTTATTCATTCATGTGTAATAGTGGAATCAGTGTCTTGGTTATTTTCTCATATCTTGAATCAATTTTGTGTTAAGTTTTCTTTATTATTAATTTTTATAAGTCTAAAATCCATTGCTTTCACAAGTCTCAACGAACCTTTTTACTACAACATTATTGATTTACATCAGGGAACGCTCGCCTGAACGCCTCTTGAACGTGACATGCTCCAAGGACAGGACGACTCGTCTCTCCTGGTAACATCTAACTTTGTCTCATAAGTTTTATCTGTATATGTCACCATCTAATGCCTACCCCACAATAGTGTAACCATTATGTGCTAGGCAGGGGACTTAATGTTGATGGTGGATTTTAGTTCAGGGCTAAAATTGTGAAACCAAATTTATGCGCCGACATCCCGCAAAGGATAGCCACCGATAAAGTGATGAATACTTCTTCACTTTACTAATTCACCTAGAATGGAGCATGTGGCAACAATCCCGATGATTCTCATGAATTAAATACACGAAATTCATCCAGGTTGGAGCATGTAGCAACAATCTCATATACCACAATGAATTTACTGAAGATTATTAATTAATGCATGACCAGCCTTGTATTTCCTGTACTCATTAACGGTGCGGCATGAAGACTGAGTGTTGTTCTCAGCAGAGCAACACGAACCTCCAAGCATTAATAATGAAGCATGTACAAAATACCCGTACATGCTACAACTCTCGGTGTGTTATACTAGCCCGATTGAGCATACAACTCTCGGTGTGTAATACTAGCCCGATTGAGCATACATCTCTCGGTGTGTTATACTAGCCCGATTGAGCATGTTTGAACCTGGACTGTCCATATCAGTCTCAGAAACGATCACGGCCATCCAACTTCACCAACATGATTGGATGGCTTAGATTGAATCCATGACCCCAAGCAGGTATTGGAATATTCAATACCGACCCAACGCGGGCCCCGCATGGTCGGCCTCCCCAAAAGGATGGCATAGATTTCCAAACCGTCCAAGCCAAAGCAGTATGGACGAAAAACCCTAAATTAGGGTTTGCGGCACATTACATGTGTCGCAAAACAGTCTCAACCATCCATCTTCGCAGGCATAGATGGAGGGTATAGGTGTAGATTCAAAGGGCCTAGAGCATGTCAACACAAACACCGTGAGCCCGCCTACATACATGACCGATCGGTCAGGACCAACTATAGTTGGTTGTTCCGATTCGTGCGCCCAAACAAGGCATGACGCACGGCCGGTGAAACCATAATTAGGGTTTGAACATCACGAGCGTCCATTTTCTCCTGCACGAATGAAGGGTCCAAGATTAGACTAAGCAGCTCCGGTGCGTATCAACATGACCACCGTGGGCCCATCTATCTCCACACCCGATCGGCCAAGGCATATCATGCCTGGCTGCCTCGATTCGCATGCCCGAACTAGGCATGGTCGCACCTCCCGATTGCAAACTAATCTCGACCACTCAACTTTGCCGGACAAATTGAGTGGCTTAGATCACGTTTCTATGGGATATTAAGGTATAGACGTGTACACCAGCTCGCCGTCTGTATACCAGACTAATCGGCCAAGACCGACCAAGCTTGGTCGTCTTGAAACGTGCGCCCGAAGTTGGCATGATGCGCGGCTTTTGCGGCACCAGAGTTCTGTTGCAAATTGATCTCGACCACTTAACTTTGCCGGACAAATTGAGTGGCCCATATCACACTTTCACGAGTGGATGAGGTATGTGCGCCTACACCGTCATGTCGTCTACACACATACACGATCGGCCCTGCCAAAATTGTATCCCAAGCTTGGATTCGACCAAGCTGAAGAGTGATGCTTGCGCACCTCTTCAAAAAACCCTAATTCCACCAACGGCCGCAGATGAGTGTCTCAAAGATCATCTCGTCCGTCCAACTTCACCGGCTTGGTTATACAACCCCAGTCAGGAGTTAATTGGTCAGTGAGGCGTCATGGTGATCACCACCCGTCACTCTACCACACCATGATGCGGTACCTGCATAGAATACACACGATACTTCACAAGTATCGACTTCCTAAATAACTTAGTTATTTAATCTAGCATTACATGCTACTTTCTGTGGGTCCCACGATCCACACACTCGAGACATCAATCATGTCACAAACTGGGGGATACATACTTTGGGGTATTGGTCTGGCGGTTTACGGCGTGCGGCGCACACAACGCGCCATCACAAGAACGTGTCGGAAGTCATGGACAGTTAGTGATTATGGGAGAAGTGGGCAAGACTGGTCGTGTGACACCAACACATAACTCCACTACTCCATCATTCCACTTTCTCCACTTCCCACGAGATACGAGGGTTAGGCTTAAAGACTTGTATAAATAGGTTCTCCTCCCTATTTTTCAAACAAGAGAACAAGGTAAGTCAAGACAACGGAGGCAAGTGTTGATACAATCGTATTCAAACACCGGAAATGATAGCTTACATCCTGCAAGCCAGTTCGGCTTTCTGATACAAGTCATACATAGCCAACACCTTCACAATCTCAACACCTTCTTCGCTTCCCTCCCTAAGATCAACCCCATCTCCTTTACTTTGTGACCGAAACAAGTCTGGAACGACCATTTCTTGGTTTAGGCCGGATTTGCACAGATTGATTTCTCGAATCTACAAGCACTCCCGTGCAGTGCATTTGTTTAGGGTTTAGATTCATTTCTCATCCACACACCCCAAATTACCAAAACCGGCAGAAATAGTTTTCAACCATAAACACCAGGATCAGGGCAAAGGAGATATTTGATTGTCGCAACATACTATTTCACAAAATGGGCAGAAGTAAAGGCAGTACAGCATATACGCGATAAAGACGTTTTCACTTTCATATTCGAAAACATCATTTGTAGATTTGGAATTCCGGCACGGCTGGTGTCTGATAATGGAAAACAGTTCGAAGGGCAGAATATAGAAATGTTTCTTAATGCATTTAAAATAAAGTATGGGAAATCCACACCATTATATCCACAAAGTAACGGACAAGCGGAGGCAACAAATAAGACAATAGCAGATACATTGAAGAAGAAGTTGGAGGGGCATAATAAAGTATGGTGTGAACAGGTACCTAATGCAGTTTGGGCTTATAACACAACTAGGAGGGAAGCTACGGGAATGTCACCTTTCTGTTTAACATATGGAGTTGAAGCGGTGTTACCAACCGAGGTCATTATACCTACTAAAAAAAGAGAAGCATGGGAGAAAAATCTAAGTGCAGATATGATTTTATCAAAGCTTGATGATTTAGAAGAAAAGAGGGAGAAAGCCCTACAGCATATGGAGAATTATCAGAGAAGATTAGCTCGAGAATACAATAAGAGAGTCAAGATAAGAGAATTTCAGCCAGGTGATTTGGTTCTGCGAGAAATACCGCCATATCAGCGAGGAAATGATGGAAAATTGGAGAAGAAATGGGATGGACCTTATATCATTAAAGAAATAGTTGGAACAGGGGCATATAGACTAATGGATCCTGAGGGAAAAGACATTGGTCATAAGCTTGATAGGCCATGGAATAGATTATATCTAAAGAAGTATTATCCATAAAAGATTTGGCGAAAATCACCAGGAGGTAGAGAAGAAATTTCATAGTTGCGAAATTATATTTACAGAATGAAGAATGCGATGATTTCGCAGAGATTATTTTCATCGAAACAAGTCTGCGATAATTTCGCATAAAATGTATCAGACAGAACAGGTTAAAGACATGCGATAATTTCGCCAGAATTATGAATATTACGAAGAAAATAAAAGAAAATATGACAATAAACAAAAAAGATAGAGGCACCCAACTTTGGCGTACACCCTAGTTCGCGAATAAAATTTCGCAAGAGGCAAATGTTAGACCTAAAGTGCGTCATTGAAGGGGAGACCTATTACATGGCTCGGGGAAAGGTTACACCGCCCCGGAACCTGGGTCATGGAGACTTGGGGTTTTTAAACCCATCCAGGAGAGGAGCCTTGGATTCTCAACTTAAGCTTATAACTTGGGTTGGGCGACTGAGGTAAGAAGGTCTCTCCTAAGGAGTGCAGAACTCGATCAAGGCGCCGAGGTACACGGTTGAGCCAAGAGTGCCTGGGGCGTTTGAAGCATCTCGGCCATTCTTGGCAAGTCTTGGCTATGATGCACTCGGCACGAAGAAAACTCCACTTAGGGTGCGGTCTTGTAACCATGAGCCATATCGGCGAAGGGATAAAAGGCCGCGAAAACAACTGGTTGTTGTAAAAAACCGGATGGGAGGAGCCAACCTTGTATGGTAGAGGTACGCCTCCTTGAAGGGGCAACCAGGGGGATGATAAGGGCGGCACCCTCCATTAGGGAGCTGATAAGTGTCTAAAGACGCAAATGTCATGAGACTTTTTACTCATGGGAGTATTAAGGCTTGTCATATTTGCGCAACGATCCTGCAGAGGTAAAAATACTAAAGAAAGATAAGACGAGATCAATGGGTCGGTGCACGAAAGTGTAAAGACGTCCTGCGATTTCGTCGCAAGACGGCAATATCATGGGGCTTTACGTTCGCAAGAATATTTAGGCCTATAATATTGTCGCATGAAAAATATCCAGCTGAGGCAAAAATACAAGAAAATGATAAGGCAAGATCAATGGGTCAATACATGAAAATGTAAAGACGTCCTGCGATTTTGTCGCAAATATAAAAAGTGGTAAGATAAGACCTTTACTTAGGAAGGCAAAATAAGACCACATAACAAAATGAAATTTTGGAAAAATTCTAAGATATATTTGATAGCGAAATTTCTCAGGAAAATAACTTCTAAATGAACTTATATAAACTAACCATTTAAGTATTGTGCAGGAGACAGATTCATTTTTCGAAAGATAGATAATGAGAGGAAAGTATGGGAATTAATAAACAAGATGCATTATCTATCTCGCTGATAAGGAGATATTAAAAAGATAAGTGAGTTTCAAGATTCATGAAAGTACACTGCTTGGCAGAAAAGTAAGGTGAAGATAAAACAAAATAGATAACTAGAAAATTTTCAGATTTCAACATGTGATTCGCCAAGAGGGGCTGGTGGATGATCTTCTAAAATCATTTCATCTTCACAAGTCTTTTCTTTTTGTTGGTTCATCCTAGCTTGTTCTCCATCTTGATTATCCTCGGCATTAACTTCCTTGATGGGCTCATTTTCTTCATCTCTTTCAAGAATAGCATCATCATCACTTTCAAAATCAAAATCACTATCAGGATCACGAGGAACTTCATCAGCATCTATGTCAAGAGGCATAATTTTTGTAGGAGGAAGTGATTTATCTAGTAAAATGACATTCACAAGAACTTCAGCCTTGAGATGAACTTGGCGAAGAAGTGCCTTCTGATGATTTCTACTTTCGATATCTTTGAAATGTTGAAGGTAGTCAAATCTTCTTTCTGCACGATCACGAGAATGAGCAAGGGCAGTAACAAGTGTAGCATTTTCCTTGCGAATCTTGGATAATTTTGATTCCAAGGAAGATATAGAAGAATGAAGACTTCTCTCAGAATCTGCGAACAATAAAAATACAAAAGATTGTTATAGCGAAATTCACAAAAGAAGAGTATTGCGAAGATAAATAAGCGTAAAAAGTTGGATGAGGCAGTCAGATTCTTATGACTACCTTCCTTCTGCGAAATAAGATATTGGGCTAAAGCCAAACTATTATTCTCCAAGTTGTTCATTGCATCATCAAAATTATCCCCAATTAAACCTTTCAGGCGAGATCGAAATTTCTTATCATTAGCGATAAGTAAAGCATTTTCCTTCGCTAAAGAAGCATAGGAATCTTCTAACTGAGTATGTTGCTCTTTAAGTTGGTTTGCCTTTACGCTCAAAGCTATTCTACCTTGGATGAGTTTATTCTTCTCAGCAATAGACGATTCAGTTACTTCTTTAAGGTCACTTCTTAACGAGCGAAGAGATCGCTCTTGTTCATCACATATTTTCTGACGTATATTAAGTTGTTGCGAAGATATCGCTACTTTGTTTAGAAGGATTCGCTTCTCTTGAGACAGGGTTCCATTCTCATCTGACAGAGTTTCAATCTTCAAGTTAGCTTTAATTAATGAGTAAGAGAGTTGGGATAGCTTGCTACTTGATACTTCTTGTTCTTGGATTAGTTTGGAATTCTCGTTAGAAAGGTTGTTAATTTGATCAACAGAATATGAATAAAGATTATCTAATTGGTTATATTGATTCAACAAAGTTTCATTGTCAGCACGAGCTTCTTCAGCGGCATATTGAAAGTCGTACCTCTCCATTATTCGTTTATGAATTAGAACTTAACGTGCGAACAAGAAAAATGAATACAAAAGAAGTAAAATTAACAAAGAAGACAAGTTATAAAAGAAGACAAGTTATGAATAAAAACAAAAAGATCATACCTTTCAGTTCATCATTTTTTCTGCGAAGATTCTCGCAATCTAGCGAAACATTCTCAAGCTTTTGATTTTTGAGGCGAAGATCATCACATTTCAAAGTCATAGCTTGGAGATTCTCCTTCAAAGATTCAATCTCTAAAGATGCTTGCGAAGTTGTTCTTTCAGCATTAAAATACTTACCCAGAATTTCGCAGACGTTAAGCTTGAGAGGGTTGACAGAAGATTTTCGAGCATCATCAAGAACCTCAGACAAAACTCTAAAGGCAATGTCTACTCCTTCCAATAACTCCATCTTAACAGGAGGGACTTCAGATGAATAAGTAGTGATAATTGAAGGTATAGGAAGTGAATCATCTTCCGCAATGGATATTTTTTTTCCAGGAGAAGAAGAAAAAGGTTTTATATGCGAGGTTGTGACAGAATCAATCTTTGCGGTATTCGCAAGGGGAGAAGAAGGAGTTTCATTCGAAGAAGGGTTAACTGATAGGACGGTATCTGTAATGATATCTTCATGGGAAGAAGCAGTAAGTAATAAAGATTCAGCTGGCAAAGCTGTAGGAGAAGAAGCTAAGGGTTTGAAATCAGGAAATGAAACGGAAGAGATAACAGTCTTCAGTTTCCGAGATTTCTTGTAGGGTCTGTTAACAGCTTCATCATCCTGCGAATATCAACTCAAATAAGAAACAGAGGCAACAATATTGTTATTAAAGAAAAGATGTTTCTTATTACCGTGGAATTCGCAGGCTTTCTTTTGACCACAACAGTTTTGGGTTGCGAATGTCTGGAAACCTTAGGGTTTGGGACTGTGAATTTGGTGGAAGAGGTGCTTTTGCTGAAACAGAATCAATATGGGAATTAATAAAGATAATAAAATTAGTTAAAAAAGTCATTAAAGTAAGATCAGTTCCAGCAAAATTGAAGAAGAAAAGCAAAACTAACCTGGGTGACTCCATGAAAACAGTAGCAGACAGATAAGCTTGTAAGAACTAAAGATGAAGAAAATTGCAGAGAATGAAGATTTACAGAGAGCTCGGAGACGAGGAAGATGAAGTAAAGGAAGAAAATAATATTCTCATCAATCTTCTCCTTAAATAGGCAAAAAGGATGACCGGTTGAAATTGAATGTACCGGTAAAAAAGGGGGAACAGTAAACACGTGTAGACGGTTACGCTAAATTCACGGACGGTTGTCGGGTGAAAAAGATAGGGAAAAATGAGCGGTTGCGGCATTTAGAAATAGAAATTCTCATATCATTCTCTTCTTCGCAGAGAAGACATTAGAAGAGGCAAGATGTAGGAGCAGAATCTCGCAACAGTTATACCTCGGTGAAGCTTTAACTAAAGGAAGGTTGCGAAGATCATCGCAGAGCGTTAGAGAAGTGATGTAGCGAGTGACGTCAGCTTATTCATAAGGAAAGTTTGAAGACTCAGCGAAGAAAATCCTTGTGAGCTTGCGAGAAAATCGCAGATCAGATCCGAAAATAAAGGTCATTTAATTGTCATCCACTATGTAATATCCTATATAAAGGACCAAGCAAAGTCGAGAGAAGGGAGATCTTTTTTAGAGTGAGAGGAGAACAAATAGGAGAGAGAAAGTCCAGAGCTATTTTGATTTCTTTGTATTCCCATTATTTTTGTAAGAATCATTAAAAAGATAAATAAAACTTTATAAATTTATCATGGAATTTGGCTAGAATAACATACAATCTTTGAGGGGTGTGGTTGTAGGAAATCTTGCAACCACATACGTAGTGATGACTGATTAAGATACAAAGGCCTTCTTTCTCACCCTCTTGATTATTTTGTCGCTTAAGAGATTCCTTCGGGCGAGGGTTCATTAATTGTGTACATGAAAAAAGGATGATATTGACATTAGAACGAAAGAGACGAGTGACTGCTAATGCTGACTACTTTGTTCATACCGCAGCAAAAGTCCGGAAAACGATAAGATCCCTTTACTCTTTTTCTTTCTTGGTCATCCGATGTTCACTGGATTTGGCTCTACAAGGAGAAGTAAGGCCTTGGTCGATTGCGAAAGATGCAGAGCGTCTCATCAGGAGAACTGTGAGTTCTGGCTTTGTTTTGATCAGTCAAGCACGAAGCCTTCAAAAACAGTACATGTCCATACCATGTATTACAGAGACATTTAAGTTTTGGATAAAATCTGTTTCTGTATATAAAGAAAAGAATCTTCATCTAAACCAACATTTATTCAGCTGATCAATGACATTTTCGGACGACGATCAACCCTCTCGGTGGAATGTCTTGACCAAAATTCACATAATCCTTTCTGTATTGGAAATATTAATGATGCTTAAAAAGACAAATAATGTAATCGACCGATAAAATTACAGATTTCATATTAGTTACTTTTTCTAATTAGAAAATTGGAACAAACGATTACATATGAATGTACAAAGGTTAAGAGGCAGGAAGATCTGTAAAAGTTTCAACCTGCCAAGAACAAAAATTCATGATCTCCATCTAGTGTATCCGCAGTTAGACCTTATCCCACTTTGATTTCTTGTTCAGCCTACTCTCACGTGCTGCACCATCAGTATGAGTTAACTTTGAGTGCAGTCCAGTAGATGCTACTGTCGGAGCACCTGCATAAATTGAAAGTGAGGTAAAAGCATTAAGAACAGCTATATAGCGTACTCCTACTCACGGGAAGAAAAAAAAAAACAGAAAAAGAATTATACAGACATTAGATACAACCGGTAATTCTCCAAACCTTGAGGCGGCATGCCGAGTTTTGGTGCCATGGAAATCGTTCCAGGTTGTGCCCCCCCGGGAGTGAACTCCACTTTCTGATTCCTTTTCCTCTCCTGTTCTTTTCTGTCTATTTCACGCTTCATATCAGCCTCTGCAACAGCAAAAATATATTAACATTTGGTTCGAAATCATATTTCCACAAATCATATTTCAAAAATATATTAACAGGAAAGAATGTGGCATAGAGATTTCTCTGCAGGTGCAACACTGCAACTCTTTCTCTTCTTTTTTTCACAAGTTTGGAATTTCAAATGACAAATCTTAAGGTAAACTAAACAATGCAGTTTGAGGCACGGGTTCTAAAGCATAATCACAAAAGGATAAAACTTATAAGTTATATGGTATAAAAGCAATTGCAAGGTCTGATATTTGAGATGTGCTGAAATCCTTGGCATGGACTGTGCTGAAATCCTTGGCATGGACACCGGAGGACCCCATCTCGAGAATAATAGAATATATATAAACTACTTGTAGAATACTAGGCTCTGGGGATATCTTTAAGCCTTTATGAGAATCTTATTACTTTAAAGAAATGCTTTTGAGGAATCTAAAAAATCTGAGAGTACAAAAAGTGAAAACCAAGTATCGAAGGAAATGTTAATTACCTAATTCATCACAGTAGTCACTTTTGTCATATCCATAAGGGTCAAACACATCTTTACTGAAGCAGCTTCCTATCTGGTCTATCCCTTGGTAACTGACAGCGTGTACCAGGAAATCAGGGTTTCGATACTCCTTCCTATTGCGCACTTCTGCGTTGAAGCTTTTCCCAGCTCTCTTAAGTGCGAGAAACTTATTTATTCTTTCCTGCACCCACCAAAAAGAAAAGTTAACAAATCTCAGGATTCAAAACTGATTAAGAAACACACAGAAAGATTTTCCTAGAGAACAAGACTGCTGATCCTAATCCACCAATCTAAATTCTAGAATGACAACGTATAAGTCCACATTATAAAAATTATAACAAGACAAGGGTATCTTGTCTGGTATTAGTAGACCCCACACATGTTTCCAAGTATACTTCATCAGTTTTATGGGGCACGGTATCCTTGCAAGTCCACAATTAACTTATGATACAAAGTTAGACTATAACACTTACTTGCAGTTCTTCAGAGCACTTAGTGTTTGGTGGGGGAGGCAGAAACTTTTTCAGTGCATCGATATCTCTTTGTACTTCTTCTGAAACTGTGGCGGTCTCCTCATTCTTCACAGATTCTATTTCCATATTATCACAGTTCGCTGCAGTACCGTTATCAGATTGAGAAGGATCTGGCTGTTCAGATGGTTGAGGGGTTGCCTGAATTTGACCAGTTACTGGTGGCGTTCTTGCCTGCAAAGTAACTGAATAACAAACTTGCTGTCAACATCTTTCTTTGCTGCGCATAAATGATAACTTAATGACAACAATGTATGCCATGAATACTACAGAAACTCCTGATGAGATCAACCGAGACAACATCGGACGAAAATGTGTACTACAAGGATGAACGAACAGAATTAATAAGGGTATGAAACATTCTAAATTATAAAGAGTTAAAGAAACAGTGAATTGGTCCATGAAGAGAAAATTCTGATACTTTACGGTGGAAAGATCAACCAGAAGTTGCAAACTTGCTTAAATTGGGCTAGTCAGTGAAGATGCGGAGAAGACAACGTGAAAAAAATCCTTGCCGGCTAACCAGGTGGCCAAGTTCTTGGGGACTGACAATTACGTTCTATGGTATTCTGGCAATTGACACATCTAATTAACTATAACTAAGCCAATTAGTTATGAAAATGAGAAAGGAACATTAATCGAACACTGTATTATTTCAAATTTTCACGTTCGTTATAAATTTTGTCAAAGAAATCTGATTATAGTACTAAAATGCAAAGACTAGCAAGTAAATACTAAGATAAATCAATTACAATGTCATTGTGTAGGTTTGGATTCAGCGCATATCAGCATCGATATAATCCTTAGAGAGTTAGAGATCTAATATCCTAAATCACAGCATTAGATATTCAGCTAAGCAAGACATACCAGTTGTTGTTTGAAGCTCTGAACTGAACATAACACCATCACCACCAAGCGAAATTTCACCTTCCTGTAATTGAAATACACGAAACCCGTCACTACGTTTCATCCCCCATATAATTTCTTGTCAACCAAACCCTAATTCGTTTTTCACCAAACAATTACAAATTATCAATTAACAAGGAAAAAAAAAAGATCTATTAACATTAAATCACAATAAAATCATAATGTTTTACCTCTGGTTCAGGTGACATTGCAGTTTCATCATGCCCATAGTCAACAATCATCGTCAGGGTTTCTTTTTTCACTCTCTTCTCATATGCAAAAGATACCTGTGTATTCTGCGATTGAGGAGGTGTTGGAGTTGAAACATTTTCAATCAAACTATAAGGAAGTGAAGTTTCAGACTGAAGAGGAATAGGTGGAGATATTTCTGAATTAACCCTAATATCTTCACCGTTATCTGTTTTTTGTTGCTCATCTTCTTCCATATCATCAATATCTTCATCTTCTTCATCATTATACATAGACAACAGAGCTATTCCTTCTGATTCTTTCTTCTTCGACGCCATTAAAAGCCCTAATTTTGAGAAAACTTCACACCTTGTAAGAATTTTGAGAAAGAAAATAGAAATAACGGGATAACAAGGTGAATAAACCGGACCGGGAAAATTTGGGGGAGACCCAAAAAAAAAAATATTCTCATTGTCAAGCCCACAATTAATTTTTGGTACGGTGACCCATAATTATAAGAAATTATTAATAAATCAATACATAACTCGTTATGCATACTATCTTTTCAGGCATAACTCGTTATGCAACCTAATTTTTCAGGGGTATAATTGGAAGCGCAACTTGGACATAATATATCTAAAAATCCGCACCTTAGAATTTTACAAATTTTATATCGTTGGAAATCTTTTTAAAAGAGCTACGCAACGAGTACAAACAAGAATATCAATTTTTTGTTTTTCACGAAAAAATCGGAGGTGATCCTCATTTTAGGGAAAATTTTCGAAAACTTGATACATAACCATTATGGAGTCACCAAAAACGATGCATAACACATTCTGCAGACGCATAACGAATTATGCAACCATTTTCTCCACTGCATAACACATTATGCATTTGGATAACAAAATTATGCATCTATAACAAGTTATATTACCATTTTTTTGGTTGATTTTAGCGCGTACATATAAAAAATTGATGCATAATGCAGTATGCATCCATATTTACGGATGCATATCAGGTTATGCATCTATTTTCTCGATGCACAAAAGATTATGCAACAATTTTCTCAATGCATAACGCATTATGCAGTCATATTTTCGGATGCATAACAGGTTATGCAACAGATTTTATAGATGCATAATAGGTTATGCAGATATTATCATAGGTGCATAACGTGTTATGCAGCCTTTTTTTTTTTGTTGGTTTCAATAGTAACAAAAAAATTGTTGCGTAACGTGTTATGCAACCATTTTCTGGACTGCATAACAAGTTATGCTACAAATTTGGTAGATGCATAACATGTTATGCATCCATTTTCATAGCTACATAACAGATTATTCAACCATTATTACCAACACCAATACATCCGTATCCTATAATAAGCAAGTCTTGAATCATGCTTTGAAATTTGTAGAAAATCATTCAATAAATTCCAGACAAATCCATATATTGTCAAGCATAGCACAAATGCCGTCAATGAAAAAATGTAGAGAGACATCAAAGGCTAAGCCAGAGAATCTCATTGACTAGTCACTTGTAGACCCATCATTTCCCCACTAAAACTTACAATTTGATAATTCACAGGTCAATCACTTTTCTAGTTTTCTATCCAAATAGCAAGAAATTAAATAATGGCTGGGTAGCTATCTAATCAATAGTTCCATGAAACAGCTTGAAGCTTGATTGTCACCTCCTTCGAAAATTACAATTAAAAGACACTACGAGCCAAACAATTACAACAAACCTTGTGGTTGCAAGACAATTTCCACTGGGTGAAAAGTAAGCAGAATGAATAGCTTTTTTATGGTCTACCATCACCAATCCCATCTGTTGTTGCTGTCATCATTACCACCACCATTACTTCTTCAATTTGTAAAGATCTTAATCCCATTTCAGATTACACCAGAAAACCCTAGCTTTGATTTCATGGTAGACTTCACAAATTAACCACTGCCAGCAAAACCCATCGTAGATGATAGATAAATATACCACTGCAATCACTGATTTTCAACATCAAAGACAATCAATCAATACCCCATCTATGAACGGCAGCAAATTCTGGCCTCCATTTTGATTTTCCGGCAAAGTTCAGATCAACATGACTCACAAACCCGTTGCTGTAGAGATCTTAGTGTTCAATCACCTCGAGTTTGTTACCCTAACTTGTTAGATATGGATTGTAACCTCTAATTCTCTGCACCGATAAAGAAAAATATCTTCAAAAAAGTGAGAATAGATAATTTTCTGAACTGGGAAATCCGGAAGAAACAAAAAAACGAAGAAACCAAATTTTTTTAATTTTGGGTTTGGGAATAATTTTTTCCCCAAAAATGGGTGCGCGCCTGAAGTTTTGGGAGCGTGGGTTTCACAGTGGAAAAATCTGTGAGAATGGGTCTCACTGTAGTTTTCACAACCCCGGATTTCCTTCCGCCTCTCCGAAGGATCTACCTAATGATGTTGGGTCTCCTATGTGTCACGAGCTCTTTAATGAACCATTTTTTTTTTGGGTACCAGCCTTTTTTTTCCTGGCAAATTTAGGGGCGCCTCCAAACGAATTAGGGGCGACACAAAAGGACAAAATAGGTCATAATCGGAAGGTTAATCCATAATCGGAAGGTTAATCCATAATCCCATTTTTTTAATGGCCAAACTACCCTTTACAATCGGGAGGTAACTATACAATCGGTAGTTAATCAACAATCGGGAGTCAAGATAGTTCATATAACTACCGATTATACAGTGGCTCTCTTTGCAAATATCCTACCATAATCGGTAGTCAAGATAGTTCATATAACTACCGAATATAGAGTTGCCCCAAAATGTGATTTTGCAAAAATCCTCAATTTTTTGAATTTTGGTTGAGTCTATAATCGGTAGTAAATGAAGTTATCATGACTTCTGATTATAGAGTGGCTCTCTTTGCAAATATCCTACCATAATCGGTAGTCAAGATAGTTCATATAACTACCGAATATAGAGTTGCCCCAAAATATGATTTTGCAAAAATCCTCAATTTTTTGAATTTTGGTTGAGTCTATAATCGGTAGTAAATGAAGTTATCATGACTTCCGATTATACAGTGGCTTCCTTTGCAAATATCCTACCATAATCGGTAGCCAAGATAGTTCATATAACTACCGAATATAGAGTTGCCCCAAAATGTGATTTTGCAAAAAATCCTCTTTTTTTGAATTTTGGTTGAGCCTATAATCGGTAAGAAAGGAAGAGCTATCATGACTTCCGATTATACTGATCGCTCTCTTTGCAAATATCCGACCATAATCGGTAGTCAAGATAGTTCATATAACTACCGAATATAGAGTAGCCCCAAAATGAGATTTTGCAAAAAATCCTCTTTTTTTGAATTTTGGTTGAGCATATAATCGGTAAGATAGGAAGAGTTATCATGACTTCCGATTATATCTTGACTCCCGATTCAATTATTCTCGAGAATTAAATGACCGTGTGGCGGCGGGATCGAAAACCAAAAAAATCCAAAACAGATCGAAATTCAATTTTCTCGTGCCGGGAGGGGCTACGCCCCCGAACCCCACGTATAGCGTCACAGGACATTGTATTCATATCACGTCCATGCCCGTACCGAGTTTTTTTCAACCGCATCGGTTGAGCCTATAATCGTAGCAAATGAAGGTATCCTGACTTCCTATAATCCTAGCATAATCGGTAGTCAAAGATAGTTCATATAACTACCGAATATAGAGTTGCCCCAAAAAGAGATTTTGCAAAAATCCTCTTTTTTTCTAATTTGGTTGAGCCTATAATCGGTAGTCAAAATAGTTCATATAACTACCGAATATAGAGTTGTCCTAAAAATGAGATTTTGCAATCGGTAGCTAACTAAACTACCGATTATGAAGGGGCATACAAGTATTTTCATCCTATTTTGTCTTTTGTGTCGCCCCTAATTCTTTCGGGGTCGCCCCTAAAAGTGCCAGTTTTTTTTTTTTTTGGGACCATTGTTTTATTTTGGGTAAGACATTAGAAGTAAATCTATTTTGGGGACCATTGTTTTATTTTGAGTAAGACGTTTTATTTTGGGTAAGACATTAGAAGTAAATCTAGGTCACCCCTTATCTAAATATTTATTATAATACCTAAATTACCCTCCTGATTAATTTTGGGTAATGATTAGTTAGTGTTAATATCAGTTAGTGAAATGATTAAGTTAAAGATAATTAGTGAGATTAAAAAATCATATGGGTTTTTTTTAAAAGAAGTAGAATTATTGAGAGAGTAAAGTTAGAGAAGATAAAGAAGAAAAACATGGAAAAAAAAAAATGAGTTCACTAAGCTAGAGTATTCAAGTGATGATTCCATTGATGATAGCTCATCTGAATCTTCATATCCTTTCTCTCCTACAGTATTTGTTAATCTTCACAATGATCCGGATATGAGTTATTTATTAGATGGTGATTGTATTCTTCCCCAATCAATCTCAAGATGAAAACGATGGATTTTACCAACCAAAACCGGAGGAAGAGTATTTGGGTACCCACGTATGCTCCAAACTTAGATAATGTTGGTGAATTGCTCCAAATTTTCAAAAAAAAAAAATGTAAATTTTTAAAGTAGATTTGAGCTTGTTCGGTTACCTTATGTGAAGAACAGGTAACCGAACTCATCTGAAAGTGTAGTTTGGTTACTTTTTCCAAACACGCAGGTTACCGAACTCGTTGTTAATGGAGGTTTTTAGATGTTCGGTTAACAGACATGTTACCGAACTTTGTTTATAGGATTTACAGAGTAATGTTCGTTTTGGCCGCAATGTTGCCGAACTTTAGGGTCTATAAGTTCGGTTGGTTCGCAACCAATAACTAACCGAACTTACGTAAAATAAGATTTGTCTTAGTGTACAAAGTTCGGTTGGTTCGCAACCAATAACTAACCGAACTTACGTAACATAAGATTTGACTTAGTGTACAAAGTTCGGTTGGTTCGCAACCAATAACTAACCGAACTTACGTAAAAAAAGATTTGACTTAGTGTACAAAGTTCGGTTGGTTCGCAAACTTCATACCAACCAACTATCTAACCGAACTTACGTAAACTAAGATTTGACTTAGTGTACAATGTTCGGTTGGTTCGCAAACTTGAACCCAATAGCATAACTAACCGAACTTAACAAACAAAAAAAAATCAAAAGTTTCGGAGGGATATTCGGTTACTTAGTAAAACATGGAAGGTAACTGAACTTTATGTATGTTATTTGTTCGGTTACATGTCAACTTGCTTTACCAACCGAACGTAGAGTTCGCACTACACCAAATTCTGGGATTAGAAACAGAACCAGGTCGTTACAAAAACGGGTTGTAACGGCCCTCGCCTGTTGCAAAAGTGGGTGTTACATTTTTTTTGTAACGGCTTTGTGGCCGTTACGATTTTTTTTTGTAACGGCCCTCGTAATGGCTTGAGCCGTTTGGTAGCATGCTCAGGCCGTTCATTTTTTTTTTGCACAGGGATGTTGTAACACTCGGGGCGTTACGAACTTTTTTGTAACACAAAAAAAAATCGCCGGTCAACCTTGACTGGTCAAAATTGGTCGGATCTTGACCAATTTTGACTGGTCAAGGCTGACCAGCGATTCATTTTCTCATTGGAAATAAGCCGAATTCCAAAAAACTACCCGCATACACCTTTCATTTCATCCTCCACGATCAACAATATTTTCTTCAATCAAATTCATCTCACATTCAATCAATTCTTATCACATTCAAATAGCTTAATACAAAAAAGAACTTAAATTCTTCTAAGTATTAAAAATTTTGTTAAGTATGAAATACTAGGGGGATACTAAGTATCAGTTCATAGAAATTCTTATGTTCACAAACTCATCTAACTTAGAAACACATAGAAACTTACAAAACTTGCATCTGCTCTCCAACCTAATGACTGCCTTGTTCTCCAACATTTCTGCTCCAAACTTGCAACAGAGCATCAATTCAATTAACCTACAAACACAAAAAAATATCTATTTAGATGTCGGAAGTATGCACAACAAAACTAGAGGGGAGAAATTAGGAGGTTACTGCTGCCAGGTAGTAAGAGAGGTGGAGCAGGCAACTTACGACATCAGCACCAGCAGCCACAACTTACATGAATTCTTTAGTTCCAGACCTTGCAATGGTACCATGGTTGTTCACCAAAAAACAACTAACCAGAAAAACAACTTACTTGTATCGGAATTTTGTTGATTCTTCCCACCAGTGCAATACCTCGCAAGTATAAACCGAGTGTCAAAGCCACAAATTTAAACTTAATAGTTTAAGTATAATAACCAAGTGAAGTACTTACCAGGGATTGATATTTCCCGATCAAGCTACTACGCTTCAACTGACCTTGTGTGAAGTCCCCGTGCATTTACATATAACATAACAAAAACCACCTACATATATATCAAAAAAATGATGAACTGAAAGAAAATATCCATTCATAAGCCGGTTTGTGTTCACATATATAGAAAAAAGTTACATTGGACCAAAAAAAGTTGCTTCAGGTAAAGCTCTTTTTATGCACAGCTGCATAAGAGTATGCACATCAGTTAGCATACGTACAAAAGTGTGAACTGCCAAAAAAATCAAAAAAAAAAAGATCCTAGGAGTATGCGCATCAGTCAGCATACGTACAAAAGTTTGAACTGCGTAAGTATAACAAAAAGATCTGTATAAGTCAAGGCAGATATTAGGCGATGCTCAAAAAGGCTAAGATCGATTAGCTCAAAAAGAAAGGGACTGTGTGTCTTTGCTTGAGAGGCACATCTTTGGATGAAGCACATATCCTCCGATTCCGACATCTCTGAAGGTTGATGTATACTTGTTAGCTTTCGCAATGATTGCATCTGGCATGAGAATATCAGCGATACATACCTTGGCAAGATGTATAGGTATAAGATCTCCGTGAAACCGATCTCGCTAAAGCACCAAGATCTGAGCTCACCGGTTGCAACTACTTCATTCTCGAAGTTCATCAACGAATAAAGCGGTCCACCACGTGCTCTTGATGAAGTGGGTGATGCACGGAATTCCCACCAGTGAACTTGTCGC
This sequence comes from Papaver armeniacum, assembly GCA_023531295.1. Taxonomy (NCBI): domain Eukaryota; kingdom Viridiplantae; phylum Streptophyta; class Magnoliopsida; order Ranunculales; family Papaveraceae; genus Papaver; species Papaver armeniacum. The sequence continues at coordinate 55,319 of JAJJWW010017929.1, read as the reverse complement.
AACCGGTGATACAAAGATTCCCAACATGTGAACTTGTTGCGGCATGTGAACCTGTTTGAGGTGAAGCGAAACATTGCATGGAGTATGCGAGGCTACAACTCTTGAGGTCTTTGGGAACGTTTGAGCCAACCGATCTGGAATTGCAGATTTGATTTCTTCCACTACACCACACAACTTCACAAAGCCATCAATCGTACACACACCTTGCCACCTATTTCTTCCACCATCCCACCGAGACCACCCTCCTTCGCTTTCGGTTCATTTACCTTGTGACGCGCTGGAGCAGAAAGATTGATTTGCGTACGAGATATAGGACCAACAGAACGGACCCGTCCTCTAGAATCTGCCCCAAAATCTTTAGTCATTGCACAAGGTTCTTCTACCGGGAAGACTCCGCATCCTGTTTTTCTTTGATCTCATCTTGGGCCTTCTTGAGCTTCTCTGTGTAGTGTCGAGCATAACAACCAAGTAAATTCTAATATCTTAAATATCTAGTACATGTTTTTAAAAGAGTTGAAATAACTCGAAAAGTAAACCGACTCACAGCCGAATGGCACCGCTAGGTAAAATAGAACCACCTTCTTGTGTATGAGCTTTAACCCACACATCCTCGGGAGTTATCACCGCATCGGGATTTGCGGCCTCCTAAATTTACAAATACAATGTAAAATCATATAGTTTTCCATAAGGATGTTGAGGTAAGTTGTGAATATAATTGAGTTACAAACTAAGTTGTGAATATAACAAAGTTTGAGTTAAGTTGCGAATATACGTACTAGTTCACTCTCTCACCATAGCATGAGATTTGCGACCACTACAATGTGTGTAGCCATATTTTTGTCTTTTCCTCTTATGCTCGATTCTACTTTGCTTTGCCTTTTCTTCTCTTTCATTTTCGCAAAATTTTATCCAATCCTCTTCTTTGACATTTGGTGGAACATTTAGAATCCTTTCTTCATGAGTAGGGACAGGGTCATAGTAGGCATGGCGTAACTCACTCTTCAATCTCCTCCATGGACCAAACCGGCCTTCAGAATATTTTCCTTTGATGTCTCAGGTACATCATATTCACTGGAAAGATAGAACAAATTAATGCCTTACTTATTTGCAATAACGATAAAAGAAGTTAAATGACGAGTGAAGAAAAATCATGTCTCAGGTAAGTATTGTACCTTCAGGGTTTTCCAAATATCATCCTTATACTTTGTATCAACAACATCCCAGCTTTTATATGAAATAGGCACATGTGTACGAGCCAAGGCGCCTCTTCGGTGACCTAATGTTGTTGCGTTCTGAAACTCGGTTGTCCATATTCATTGACCTCTACTGCTGCCATACCCTGTGAAATTCAAACATCAAAATAGGGAAAACCAAACATAGCTAAAAGAGAGCATCCACGTTAACAAAAGAAAGCTACCTAACACCTCAAAAAATAAGTGATCAAACAAATAAAACCAAACAATTCACGAAAAGAGAGATAAGAGCGGCGTCATTGTATATATTATTGGATAAGGTAAAACATATCGCAACTGTTTCAGTTCAAAATGAATCAGTAATGAGCAGCTTTTTCAAATTCTCATTGTCAGTAAGAACTGACTGAAAAGATGTAGGAACTTCAAATTTATCTACTGAAGACGTTAACCCCTGTCGTGAGTGCAACACCATAGACCATCCCTCTTCAGTAAGATCCTTTGAGTAGAACACTTGAGTAGCTTCAGATGCAAGGATAAACGGCTCATCCACCACTCTATTTATGCTTTTCATTTTCGACAAGTTGACCTTTACAACCTTTGAAACTGCATCAACTTTGCAAGCATTCTTATCTCCAACACTAACCCAATCACAGTAAAAAAACAGTTTCTTCAAATTCCAAATAGTTCAAGTTGATTATATCTTTAATGACGTCGTAATAAGTTATTTCTGCTTCCTCGGCCGACTTCGCTTGCAGTCTTGTAACAGCTTTCATTGACACATCGCTATTTTGTGATACATTTTTCACCCCAGATTCTTGTTTACTAAAAGTAAACCCATTTACTTGGTATTTCTTATATGATTGTGCCTTGAAGAGTGGTCCTTGCACGAGTCTCCATAGTGTTGAATCAGTTTCTTTGGCTTTTAATAATCATTATACTGACATGGCGAGTTAGTATCACAACCAAAACCATAACAAGTTGTATTCAAACCACTACTAAAAGCTTTAGGAAACACAAGACCTCATCGCGCAACCATAGATGAAAACTCTTTGAGGTCCGACCATTAGACGTGTCACCGTTAACATAAGAATCATACTTCCTACAGCCAATACCAATTCAAAGACTATCGATGATGCAAACATAATAATCATAAAGAACTCAATGTTAACTAACAAAAACATTCTACTAAAATGCACTAAGTCACCATCATGCTACATCCCTCTAATTTGTAATATTTTCATTTCTGCTTTGAGGAGGACTAAACAAAATTCAGACTTGAATAAACATAAAAGAGTTAAGTAAAAGTTACCTTTGCCATTATCTATTCCAACATACTTAGATAGGATCCGATCTTGCGGAATCTGTTCAAATTGTGCTCGATTCGAGTAATACTCATTCCCGAACTAAGAGGCATCTCATCGGCACCATCATAGTCATCATCCAAAAAAGCCTGCGAGTATGTTTATGAGTACCACCACCATCATCGACACGTCCTCCATAAGGTATAAGCTAGCTTCTCGCAGCGCATACCCTCTTGCAATGCACCCCTCAATGTACCTTTTATTGCGCACCAATCCTTTAAAACCTTTCATTAACCTACAAGAAAAGTTAACAGATCCGCAAGGATGATTAATAGTTCAATAATAGTAATTCTCAACTTAAAAATTAAACAACAAAGTAAGGGGTTGTATTTACCTCTCAAAGGGGTACATCCACCTAAATCGACCGGACCATGATTAAAGCTTCATCGGCCGGATGAATCATCAGTGGATACTAATAACAAAAAAAGATGGAGGAAGATACTTTTCCATTACGCACATTGCTTCCACCAGACTAGCTTTCGCTTGTAGAAGTTCATCTCTATTGATAACCTTTGCGCACAAAATGTTGAAAAATATACTAATACGGAGAAGAGAAACTCGTAGATCTTTAGGTAATGAAGTCGCAGTATGAACTAGCAATGGAAACAGAGATTGCATCATTACATGGTAATCGTGTGACTTGAAATTCTTCACTCCGGTGGACTAATGCTCACGCGATTCGAAGATTGGAACAAGAAGCTAGAAGGCACTCTTAAGTTCTTCAAAGACCTTTGTACAAAAAGATACTTTTTCATCTTTAGTTAAGGCAAATGATCCATCTTCCATTGTTGTTTTACCAGTTGCACTATCCTCTTTCACCCATAACCGCTTTTTAATACCCATAGATTCCATATCTTTATGTGCATTTACACCATCTTTTGACTTACTATTACCCATGAGAGTGTTAACAATATGCTCGGTTATGTTCTTTTCTGTATGCATAACATCTGTACAATGACGAACTGTGTTCGATCCCCAATTCGGCAAATCATGAAGTATGGACCTTCGAGAAAATAGAGAGTTGTCAGAAACATCTTCATCGGCACCCTGTTGCAAACTATCCGCTTCTGCTCCTCTTTTACGTTTCTTTGTTGGTGGTTTACCCTTACCCTGTTTACCTGTTTACTTTTCATATCTTTCACAATCTCTTGAACTTGCAATCCTGTTAGTGGCCATGGAGCTTTACCATCTTCTACCCCTCCATTGAAATTTGTTTTGTCAAATCTGTACTTGTGTTGGGATGGCAGCCATCTTCGGTGTCCCATATAACATATCTTCTTACTATACTGGACCACTCTGAATCTTGTTTCTTCACCACGGGTGGGACACGCATAATACCCATGAGTCACACATCCAGCTAGAGTACCCAATGCCGGGAAAATCATGAATGGCCCATAACAACCTTGCCTTCAAAAGAAAATCGAGTTCGTGAAGTCAGTCGAATGTCATAACACCATCATTCCATAACTCTTTCAACTCCTCTATCAATGGCTGTAAGTAAACATCAATATCTTTACCTGGTGCTCTCGGACTGATATCAACAAACATAACATGGAAAATTCGCGCTTCATACACATCGAAGGAGGAAGGTTGTACGGACACGATATCACCCGCCAACAAACAATTCGGATCAAAGCATCCATTTGGATTAAAGCCGTCGTTGCTATCCCAAGAGTAACATTCCATGCTTCCTTAGAAAATTCAGGACAGAAATTATCCGCACACCTCCAAGTCAGAGAATCCACTGGATGACGCATAACATTAACATCTCTCTGTGCTCTAGAATGCCAAAGCATTGCCTCTCGCTATCCATGGTATACTATAAAGTCTTTTCAAATTTTTGCAATTATCGGAAAATGCCTTAAAGTCTTTTGCGCAACTTGTGTAAGTTTTCTCTCATCATTAAAAACTCTTACGTACCGAGGTTCTTGACATACAGGACACTTCACCAATGAACTATTATCCTTCCAATAAAGTATACAGTCATTTACACAAGCATCATAAGTCACATAATCCATCCCCAGCTCTTTAATAATCTTCTTGATATCTGGATACTTACATGGCAGGGTGTTACCTTCGGGAAGCAACTCTTTCATCAATTCTAATATTGCGGTAACACCATTGTCTGAAATTCCATACTGAGTTTTTATGTTGTTCATCATTATCGCAGCGTACATTACTAACGTTCCATTAGGACATGAAGGATATAATGGTTCTCTTGCCTTCTCAGCCGCTGATCTCTTTTTCTGACCACACCTGCTGGTTCCAACATTCTCATCCAACCCTGCTGTAACATTCTCATCAACACCTGCTATAACATTCTCATCAACACCTACTTCTACATTCTCATCCATCCCTTCCCTAACATTCTCATCCACATCTGTGGTAATATTCTCATTCAAACCTGTTGTAACATCATCATTATCTGCTACACATTCAGTTGTAGTATTATCCTTATGTGTTAATTGTGCTGCTTGTACTGAACTTTCCCCATGATAGCGCCAAAATGTGTACACCTCATGCATACCATGTTTGAGCAAATGCAATGAGATCTCACTCAGTACAACTAAGCCTTTACCATTCATACAACGACGACAAGGGCATGAAAATAAATGACTCACACCACCATTATTCTTGGCAAACTCTATGAATGACTTCACACCTTGTCTGTATTCTAAAGACTTACGAGGACACTTCAACCATTTCTTGATCACTTCAGATGACATATTACCCTTCAAAATTGATATTTAAAAGAATCAAATAAAATCACTTAGTCCTAGTGGTAGGGTTGCCGAAGCCCATGAGGTTAGCGACAAATAACATCCTCTCAAAGAGGAGAGAATGAGCTATAAGTAGCTTTTGTAAATCACCACTAGGACTTTTATCATTATGCTCACAGAGTACATAAAACCAGACTCGTTTATACACAACTTAACATACAAAATAAAATAACTTAGTCCTAGTGGTACAGGGTTGTCGAAGCCCTCCAAGTTAGCGACAGAAACATCCCCTCAAAGAAGAGAGAATGAGCTACAAGTAGCTTTTGCGAATAACCACTAGGACTGTTATCATCATGCTCACAGTGTACATAAAACCAGACTCGTTTATACACAACTTAACATACAAAATAAAATAACTTAGTCCTAGTGGTACAGGGTTGCCGAAGCCCTGCAAGTTAGCGACATAAACATCCCCTCAAAGAAGATAGAATGAGCTACAAGTAGCTTTTGTAAATCACCACTAGGACAGTTATCATCATGCTCACTTAGAATCAGTCAATATCAAAACAAAACTTCATAACTTTAGTTCATTTAAACTTGAAAAACTACCTTAAAATGAAACTAAAGTTCAAATCATGATGAGCATATTTATAGAACATACAAACTGGAATTTAGGTTACTACCTTAACAGATTCCGTAGCCGGTGCTTCTTTTCTGTTTGTCTCTTGCCAAAAGGATCCTCTCCTGGCTCTGCAAAGACCAAGATATATAACAACATTAGTCAAACTTTTAAAATGTATCGACTTTGAAGCATATGTCACAACAACACACACTAATCAATTACGCTCTGCCATACCCACGCACGCTTTGTTGTTACACAGCTAGCTAGGTCCAAGTCTATCTAGCTCTCATCAAACCTTCCAAGATTATATAAGACTTTATCATGTAGCACTTTGCCTACTCAACTTAGTATGCTTCTAAGGCAAAAAAAACTACACCATGTCTAACAGCAGCATGCATCTTTACACAGGACTAGTGGATCAAAAACTAGAACAAATCAAAAACTAGAATAGACAAGTGAAGCTAATGATGTCAATCAGCACCAACAACTTATAAATTAGAACTTATTGAAATTAGATTACAAACTAGAAATTAGGTTACAAAGTAAAAAAAATAGAAAATTTCGAAATTAACATAAAACCCTAAAATCAGTTCAATGTTTCGAAACTTATACCTTCTAAGTCTTCAAGTCTTCAAACCCCAACATGAAATTAGAAAAAAAAAATGGAATTAGATTTATCTGAAGAAGATTAACAAAACATAACTCTAATGATTAACACTTACACAGATCGATGAAAAATGGAAGATAAAGATGAAATGAAGCCATAAAAAACGAATCGATTAAAAAAAAAGATGAAACCCTAAAAATCAAAAAACTTTTAATTATAAACACTTACACAGATCTCTGCTAATTGAAAGGCATTGAAGAGATTCAAGATATTTCTGTTATTTTTCTCGGCTAATACAATCTCTGTGATGAAACCCTAATTTCTTCACCTGAGAGGACGAACAGACGCAGAGCAGAAGGAACTCAGAGAAAAACGAAAAATGGAAGTGGTATGCGAATTCTGATATCTTATCCATGGAAATCACGCATGTGAACGGCACACTCGTTGGAGGAAATATCCACTCGTATAATTGATCGTGGGTGAAAATATAATTCTAGGCGTGTGAGTGGCACACGCATAAACTCAAGGTGTTACGACCCTAGTGTGACCAAGCGTGTGAGTGGCACGCTTATAAAAAAATTCGTAATGGCTTGGCTCTGTTACGAATTTTTTGTAACGGCCATTTGTAACGGGAAATTCGTAATGGTTCATAAGCCGTTATGAATTCCTGTTACGATTCCGACAATTTGGTGTAGTGTCGGTTATCGCGATAAAATTATCTTGTTAGTTGTTACTGAACTTGTTTGTGATTGCAATTGATGTTGTTCCATTTCTTGTAGATTGAATGCCAACCTATACCAATGGATGATCAACCTTCTCCGGTTGGTATGTTGTTCGAGGATACATCCCATCACTATGCCAATGATTTGGTATTTGAAGAACCTATTGATGCGAAGAATTGGGCTAGAGAACATGCCAAGAAAGCCATGTGCGTATTAGTTTTGAATGGAAAAGAAAGCAAAACTCATTTTGAAATGGTTTGTGAGAGAAGTGGAGATCCGGATGTTAGTCACAAAAGGAAGGGTTATGTGTATAAAGGAAAGACGACGAGGAAGAACACAACGTGCTCAAAGAAAATTAAATGTCCGTTCAAGCTAGTATTTAGTAAGTGCAAAAATAGGAAGGGTTGGGTTCTATTTATGGATAAAGTGGAAGGTCATCATAACCACCCTCGTCAGGAGGATCTTGAAGGACATTCAATGGCCGCAAGGCTCACTCCTCAAGAACTGGAGAAAATAGCAAAATTTAGGAGAATGGGTATTTTAGCACTTAATATGCTTCGCTTACTAAAGGATGATAACAAGGATAATGTATCATCTTTGTCCACCATTTACAATGCAATTGAGACAATTAAAAGGAATGAATGGAAGGATAGAAAAGTGATGCAACAATTGTTTTTTTGCGCTCAAGAGAAAGGCTACGCGGTTCAAAATAAGGTAGGTCCGGAAGAACAAATAACGCATCTCTTCATTGCGCATCCGAAGAGTGTTCAATTGGCTCAATACTTCCATCAATTTCTTATAATGGACTGCACTTACAAGACTAACAAATACGAGATGCTATTATTCAACATTGTTGGTCGTACCTCGACGAACTCACCGTTTACCGTTGCTTTTTGTTTTCTAGAAAATGAGCAAGAACCAAGTTACACTTGGGCGCTACAACAATTGAAGGCCATCTACCGAGATGATGATATCCCCGGGGTTATAGTGACGGACAATGAAGTAGCATTAATGAACGCAATAGAGAGAGTCTTCCCATTAGCACATAATATGCTTTGTACGTTCCTTATATGGTGTAATGTGATGAATAGGTGCAAGCCTCAAATTTGTCCACCAAAGAGGAAAGCATTTGAAGATATTAGTAAGCTACCGGAAGATGAACAAGCGGATGCAAAAGAGGAATTCTATAAACAATACATTATAAATCACGCTAAATGGGTTGCTTTCTCCGGTGAATAGGAGTCATTGACTTGGTCTCTCACCGAAGAAGAGTATAATCTAAATCTTGCCGCATTTATCGAACATTGGTCTAGCCCCGAATATCCCGAGGATATTGTAACATATGTGGTTAAGCAATGGTTGGAACCGCACAAAGAGCGCTTCGTTTATGCATTTACCAACCACCATAAACACTTTGGGAATCAAGCGACAAGTTTGGTAGAATCGGCTCACCACCGGTTGAAGAAAAATCTTTCTGGGTGTGTCGATAATTTTGTGATTGTGTTTAATGCAATGGAGAATTACTTCAACCGCGAGATTGATAGAATTAAAGAGAAGTTTCAAAAAAGCCGCATCATGAAGTACAAAAAGATTTTACAAAAAGATGGTAGCATCAAGAAATCGGAGGACCTTCGGTTGTTCAAGGGACTCCATTATAATGTTTCACATGCTTGCATTAAGAGGTTAATGGTAGAGGTGAATTTGATTGACATATGGGGAACCAAGCCGGAAGAGGTGTGTGTTTGCAACATGATGAAGTCTATGGGACTCCCTTGTCACCATATGTTAGTTAAGTATGAACATGGCATAATCCCTTTAAGCGATATAGATCCATATTGGCAACAATTAAGTTTTGTCCCTCCTCCAAAGGGCGATGTCGGGGAAGAGTTTAGTGACAATGAAATGGGAAGAATCGTTATCGAGATGTACCGGAACATGAGCAAACTTGAAAGGCAAATCTTTTGGGATGACATGCGGCCAATCGTTTATCCGCACACTTCGAAGAATGTGCACGAACCGAAAAAAGGCAAGGTCAAAGGTAGGCCAAGCACCAAAGAAACAAAAAAAAACAAGTAAGAGAATATGCAAAGGTGTTGGCTAAGAGGAAAAGTGAAATGACCCCTTTTAAAAGAGATCCTTCGGGGCATGAGCATACCGCGGATAAGTACCAAGAAGATTCTAAGAAAAGGGCTAGGAATATTACGGAAAAGGGCGAAACAAGTGAACGGGATATGAAGAAAAAAGGACCGATGTTACACTCGCCACCAACCCAAGCTACTCCATCGGAACCTAGCCAACCAATTCAACGAGACGTGAAGCTTAAGGCTCCAATATGCCGCATCCCAGAAAGTAGTCGACCAATTGATGATACACCACCTCTTGTTGATAAAAGCTACTTGGAAGAGCTACCTCCTTATATTAGAAAGTACGTAATATCCACCGATGACGTCCCTCCGGATGGTAATTGCGGTTTCCACGTTGTCGTACAACAACTAGGGCCTTTCACTCAAGGTGCCAAGCTATATAATGATAATCAAATCACTTATTTCCGACAAAGGTTGTTGATGAAGCTAAAGGAGAAACCGGAATTTTACAAGACAATGTTGTCTGATGGGGATGCTAGTCTCAATGTGCGGTTTGTTAGGTATCAAATGAGTCTCCACGGGGGCAATCCAATCACAAGGGATCATTGGATAGGCATGCCGATATGTGGGCACTTAATCTCCGACGCATTCAATTGCGTGGTTCACTATTTCTCAAAAGGTGCTAGTTTCACATACACTCCGAAAACAACCATATGTGTCGAGCAACTTAAACGTAGGAGAGTGGTGATTGTGTTTGTTAACAACAACCATTTTATAGGCCTTCGGTTAGAAGACGATTGTCCATTGCCTCCGATATGCGGAAACTCTTATTGGCATGGATTTAACCCCGACACAATGTTGGGTTGGTGCATTATGTATGAGCATAACATGGAGATGTGGAAAGCTTTGAAGGATTCGGACAAAATTTACGAAGGTTCAATTTCCCTTGAGGATGATTAAATGTACCATTAATTAAACTAGGTATGCTTTGAACATCAACATAAGAATTAAAGATTATGTTTTTTGGAATTTGGTCTTATTTTTGGGTTATTTGGTCTTATTTTTGGGTTTTTTGCAATACAGCTTATAGAAGTTCGGTTAGGAACTTAGATTAAAGGACATCGCCGAACTATTACAGGACAAAAGTTCGGTTAGGAAATGAAATTACAGGACATTAACGAACTATTACAGGACAAAAGTTTGGTTACGAAATGAAATTACAGGACATTGACGAACTATTACAGGACATTGCCGAAATATAAAATTACATAACATTTAATATCCGAAACGCGTTATGAAAAAGTCTTTAAGGATGCGGAAATGATCTTCATATTTGAAATTCTTTCTCTTCCATCTTCGCCATTCACTTTTTGATGTTAAAATGATTTCGTCGAATGTTTCACCCCTAAGTCGATACCGCCTTACAATACAAAATAAAGCCATAAATTCCACAATTATATCTTTAATCTTTCCAAATCGAATGAACAAAGCTATATGATCACGGTTATGAGGGGTTGTTGTGTCGGAGCAGAATTTCTCATGAATTTCCCCCCAATAACTTTGACTCATAATACCATTCATTCTTCGTTCTTCAACCCTCTTTGGATAGTATAGTATGTAGTTTCTGCAAAGAGAAAGATCTTCATCTAGAGTAAATTTAAGACTAGTAGTTGCCATTTTTAGAAGATTTTGAAACAAAATGTTAACTATGAGACACATATATATACCACTGAGGTGTATAACGGCTATAAAAATAGCCGTTACTTGATATTTGTTTCATATCAAGTACATTATAATTTCAAAATTAAATGTTCGGTTACCACAGAAAAATTTGCGACCAAACCGAACTACAAAGTTCGGTTGCATGAAAATTTTGTTCATATAACCGAACTTAATTGTCCCAAAGTTCGGTTGGTTCGACAAATCCTATATAACCGAACTTTACAAACCATAGAAAATCTAGAGTTCCAGAGTAATATTCGGTTACCTGGTGAAAAATGGCAGGTAACCGAACCCGTTTGTTCGGTTACCTGGTAAATTTATGCAGGTAACCAAACTTCAGTTGATTAGGACTGGTTTTGGAACCCCATGGTTCGGTTACATACCATTTTTTTTTTGCAGGTAACCGAACTTTGTTGCATTTCAAAAAAAAGTCAGTCTTAACGGCTCTATTTCCCCTGGTTTCCAAGCAGCTTAAAGCTTTGGAAATTTTAAGTTCGGTTACATGAAAATGTTGCTCATGTAACCGAAATTTACAAACAAACAAAATTCAGAAGTTACAGAGTGTTATTCGGTTACCTGGTAAAATTATGCAGGTAACCGAACTTTACAAACACTAAGGCTGGTTTTGGAACCTACAAGTTCGGTAACCTGCCATTTTTTCGCAGGTAACCGAACAAATATATTCGGTTACTTGCCATTTTTTCGCAGGGAACCGAACAAATATATTCGGTTACCTGCCATTTTAACCGAATACAGCTATGTAACTTCTGTTTTTTTTTTTTTTTTTTTTTGCTCAATTCGGTTATATCGCAAATTTGCGAAGCAACCGAACTTTGAGACACCAAAGTTCGGTTGCTTCGCAAATTTGGCCTACTAACTGAACTACCTTATTGTTTCTTAAAAAATTTAATGTAATGAAACACATATGAGTCTAATAGCCGAACTAATCCAAATTATGAGTCTTAAAACACAAATTAAAAACTAAATTATGAAATTCATTTACTAATCCACATAAATAATTGTTGGAAGCACACGAACATTAGAAAACAAACTACCAAATCCGTAATAAAAAAGTCTTCCAAACATAAGTAAACAAAGTACAAAATCCGACGTAAAAAAGTTTTCTAAACATAAGAAACCAAAGTACTAATTGTTGCAATCACTCATTGACGACGACCACTACGAGAAACTTTTCTATTCTTGCGTTTAGGAGCTTTAGCTCGTCCTTCGTCACTAGGAGTGTCATCTCCACTGCTTTGTTGTTCAACCATCCGACTTGAACCTTCCCCTTCTCGGCGACCCCTCTTCACCGGCATGATCTGGCTTGGATCAACAATGTTGGGTGAAAAAATATTAGTCTATTGGTTGTAGAGGTCTGTTTGTTCTTGAGTGTTCATCGGCTCTCCACTCCGGATTTTTGTCATCATTTTCTTCAACAATTTAGCATGTGACTTCACCTTTTTTCAATCAAAAGCATAAATAACTATTATTTTTCAATATTTTATAACATTTTGAAAAGCAAAAATAAGAGTAAATATCTTATCGCCGAATTCCATAAGATCAAGGCCTCATCACCACAGGTAGGGGTATGCTTCATACTTTTTTGAGCCTATTTCTCCACTGCCTTCGCCTTCGCTTTCTCAGCACGGGCTTGTTAGGCTGTGTTTATTACACGAGGATGAGAAAAAATTTCATGCCATTCCATATATCCCTCGTCAGCAGTATTTGGCTTATCATACGAATCTTGACACTCTTCAGCTGGAATAAGATAATTCCCGAAGTTGTTCCATTGGTCCACTGATGGAGCAGGTTCGTATTTTGGAACGAAATTCTTTTCGATGTTCTTAGTTCCCCGCTTCTTCACGTTGAAGTTGAAGTTTTGCTCTTGTGGGACACTTTGGACACAAGCAAGTTGTCTCAATACTCTTCGAGGATTATACATTGTACAACGGTCCATTATAACCCGCGATAGGTGAGAAATCAACAATCCCAACATCTTCCTCTTCTTCATATGATTGAATGGTGTATGGATGGAAAACTACATCTTTAACCGTTGCATTATGCAATGTCTCCGTCAACCTCAACACCTTGTTTTTCTTACCCTTGTCCCGTGAGTTCAAAAATTCATATTTACCAGTTGTAGGCTTCCCATAAAGGCCAAGGAGTGTGAGCATGAGACAATTTCAGTTTAGGGAAGTGGTCGTATGATAGGTGTCGTAAAACACCTAATTTTACATCTAGTATTTATGCTTTCTTTGCGAGTTTTCTTGTAAATTATGTATCTTATATTGGTTTTGAGTTATCAGGTGTTTTGGAGTCATTGGAGCGAAAACGGCAAAAAGGTCAACTCGCAGACGATATTTGGCGCATGCTAGGTTGCACAAGAGGAGTTACGCCGGAAATTAAGATGTCAGTCTCCCAGAACTGACAGTTCAAATCAACAAGGGATTATTCAGGCGGCCCTTATCCAAGCAGTGGGTGCCTTGAACAATTTCACTCATTACTTACCCTAACATTGAGAGAAGACTTATTCATTTCTTCTCGGTCTGAAACCAAAACAGCGGCTCCATTAGAAATGAAGAGAAGCTGCTGTTGAGATTGATGGAGATTTTTAGGTTCGATTGTTGCAGGAGGTGATTTAATGGGAGAAAGAAGATGAGACGCTGTTGATCGTAGATCTGGTACAGATTAAGAAAAGGGGATCTGGAATTACTAATAGAATTGAGATGTAGGGTTTGATAATTTCTGTTGAGTTGAAAATGATGAAGAAGCTGTTTCCGCCATTGATTAAGGAGGTTAGAAGATAATTCAAAGATGGGTTTGAGCTGAATTTGTGTTTGGCAGAAAGATGATTTGAATTGGAGCTGTTTCTGGGAGAATTGGGAAATGGAGTCTTGGTCTCGGATTAGACATGAGTTTCACCAATGAATCATGAAGTTTGGAGATTATGAAGAGAAATGGAAGCTGCAGAATGGTTAGGTTTGAGTAAATGGGTGTTGGTTTCACTGGTGGTGTTGAACTGTAGCAGAAATCATGAGCTGATGGAGATGTTGTTTCTGAGCTTTGAGAAGATTACAAGGGTTTTTGATTTTGGCAGTGATAAGAAGACCAGGTCAGGGGAAGGAAACAAGACTGACAGAGATGGAGCTGTATGAGGTTAAGCACACCGGGTGGTAGTTGTTGGATGAACTGGAATTTGATGCAGCAGAGAATGGGAATTCATGGCAAGAAGACAATGGAGACTGGGTTGAATACAAGCAGTGATACAAAGCTATTACAGGAATGAATGTTTGTGGAGTTGGCCTGAGGGTGATGTATGAACCTTAGATGTATGTTAGGACAGGGAACAGCATGTGCAGTCCAAGGAGGAACTCAGGGAGGTGCTTGAGCTGAAATCGGAATTGATGTGTATCACAGGGCTTGGCAACTACCGAAAGGCCTGAGATGCAGCTGTGAGTGAGAGATGGTAATGATGTTCTGGTGAGAATTGCAGCTGTGCAAGGCTGTTATAGGTGAGAGTCAAGGAGCAGCTGTGAGTTGCAGTTAGGTTGCGAGAAATTGCAGTTCTGGTGATACTGCAATATGGAGTCGGTATTCGATGTCTGTGAGAAGCTGAGAAGAATGGGAAGAGGAATTACAAGGGTCAGTGATGAGCTGAGGGATTGCAGGAATGGGATGCTGTGTTGCAGTTGTGCAGGAGATAAAGGGAAGTATGAGTTACAAAATGGTTTGAGTACATTTGAGCTATGGGAGAGCAAATGGAGTTTTGTGAGCTGAGTCGCAACGCAAGCTGGTGATATGAGCTCAAGGTTGCAGGTGATGCTGCTGGAAATTTGCAGGAACAACAAGTTCTCTGTTGCCGACTAATGAGTTTGATGCTGTGATATGGAGTTGTTGATGTCCGGAAGTTTGATGCTGTTGAGCCATAGTGCAAGACTCAGACTACACTGGAGTTGGTGACTGAACTGGTGTTGTAAGCTCCAGTTGAGAAGCTACAGAAGGTGCTGCCATTGAGGAGATGCAGAGTTATGGCTGTGACAAGTATAGCAGGTGGTAAAGCATGAGCTGGTGGTCCGGAAAGAGGTTGAACGAGAAATGGAGGCTTGCGTATTGTTATTGCAAAGAATGTTTAACTGATGTTGGTGGTGGCTTGGTAAGAAGGCAGGATATGGTTCAGGTGGCTTAGAAGATACTGCTGCTCATGATGAAATGGGTTTGTGCTTAGTGGGTGTTGCAGGCTAGTTGCAGGTCATTGACAGATTTTTGGGAGCTATAATTGCAGGTGGTGGCTGAATATTCAAGGGAACTGATGCTGTTGGAGCTTGCAGGGAATTGCAGGGAATGAAGAATTGGATTGCAGTGAATTGGAGGCAATGATGAGTATGAAACTGCAGATTGAGTTGGTTTTGAGTTGAGCTGCAAGGTGACATGGTAGTGAAATTGCAGAGATTGAGATGTTGGGAGTATCAACTGGTTCAGTTGACATAGCTTAGTGCAGGCCAAGATGGCTGGAAGGGAAGCACTGAAGCACAATCATTGTGCAGCATAACTCAGGCCAGTGCAAATGGTTATGCCATGGAAGCTCAACTAAGTCAGCCCAGTTAGCTCACCTGAATAGCTGACTCGGGTCTGACTCATGATCCTGACTCACCTGACGACCCGGTTTGACTCAGTAACTTGACCCGAGTTGACTCGACCTTTTTGACCCGTTTGACCGGTGACCGGTTTGACTTTATAGGTCACCTGAGGTACTTTCCGGCGACTTTTCCGGCCAATTTCCGCCATAATCCCATTTTTCCTATGACGCTTTTGGACATAATTTCACATGGGTATTTCTCACACATGGGCTTGGTGGACCACTTGGAGATGGGTTTTGAGAAGACCTAATATTGGAAGGAGTATCCTTTATGGAAATAGAGAAACATATAAAAGAGAGGACTTTTACCTAATGTGGGAGATCTCTTTTTCTATCTTTTTGCCTCTACTTTTATTTTCTAGGGTTTAGAACCATGAAGTTTTTTCTCTTTCTTCTTGTTATGAACTCCATGAATATGAGCTAGAGTTTTATTATTGGTTATGGAATAAGTTGGATTTCCAAATATGGTTTTAATTCAATAAATTAGTTTTCTCTCATATTATCGTTTATGATTCACCATTAATATTGTTACATGATTTGAATGCTTGTTAGTCGAGTCGCGAATCGATTGAGTTTGCTTTCATCTTTATTGCTAGATTGGGGTTATTATACGAAAAAGTGATAATTCCTGATTGCAAGTAGCATAAATAAGATTATAGTTTGTAGTGATATATTCTTATGATCTTATGTGAACCATAACCTTTGTTAAATCGGATTAGTGCTTTTACACGTTCGATTGCTTTGATTGGCCTGATTTCATAGAACTTAATGCATCTAGGGAATTAAACTTGATTAGTGCTTTTACACGTTAGGTTGTTCTTTTAGATAGAATTCATATTCGCATCTTTTAATGTGTTTGTTGATGACATGAGGAGATTTGCGGGATATACTTGCGATCAAGGTATTCTAGGGCCTTTGATAAAAGTTGAGATTAAAATATCAATTCTAATTATTGTGTTGAAAACATGTTTGTGAATGAAAACGAAATCCTTAACCAATGCTTTCACATCTTTGATTTGCGTGTTTACTTTTTATTGTTTTGCTTTTTGTTTATTTTTATTTACACAATCAGAAAATTCCATGTGTTACTTATAAGATACCGAAACAATTTGACAACCTAGACCTCTCTGTGGGAACGATCCTTTCTTGCCCTTGCTATATTTATATTTTGAGTAGTAAGAAAGTGTAATTTATATTTGTGTCGGCTGACAACCGGTCATCGTACACCCAAACCTATAAGAAGAAGCCACAAATGATACATTCACAGTAAGATTAGTAACAATACACATTCATTCACTTATCAAAAACAAAGTTCAGTTTGTTCGCAAATATATCTTGAAACACACAAAGGCTAATTTAGCGGGGTACCTGAACAAGGGTGTATAAGTGATAGGGTGTAGAATACATCCTATTTACTATCTATTGTTTATGCTTTCTTCGCTATTTTTCTTGTAAATTATGTATTTTACGCTTGTTTTGAGTTTTGTAGCTACTTTGGAGTCGCATTTACGAAAAGAAGAAGAAATCACTTTATTTGAGCAAGAAGGGCAAGAGTGTCATTTTCACAGGCATGTGCTATCTCGGAGCCTAGTCAAGCTTAAGGGGCAACCTCTGGAGGAGTATTAGATACAACCAATTGTGGTTAAGGGTGATCGCATGTTATGGGGCATCCACTGGGTATCCCTTATCTGATGCAAAGGGGTGTCATTATCCATCATAATCCTAAAAACTAAAATCGAGAGAAGTGTTTCTCATTTTATTTATCCCAATCATTTTCTCACCTGAATGGAAAGAAATCATGGCTGATTGCCCGAAAATTGAGAAATTCGGGAGAAGAAGAAGAAGATTGAGAGACATGGTTCTATGGATCGAATCTCGGATGGGGTCTTGAGTTCGAGTGATTTGGTGGTGAAGACGGAGATGGTTTATGTTTTGAATCCAGTAAAGGAGATCTCGGGTCAGTGTTGATTAGAAGCTCGAGATGGAAGAGGAATTTGGGGGTTTCAAACAGAACTTGTGTTTGTCAATTGAGGTATGAATTTGTGATTTAAGATGAAAGAGTTGAGAAGGAAATGAATCTAGGGTTCGATTGTGGTGGTTGATTTGGGGTTATGTGTTCTAGCCGTTGAAGATAAAATTGAAAATGGTGTGAGCTCGAGAATGGGTTAGCATCAAGGATGGCGTCGAGTTGATGAAGATGTTCTGTTGGAATTCTTACAGTCGAGTCTCAGTTACTGATTGCACCGGAGCTATGGAGGAGGTCAGTAATGAGATGTCATGGCAGTGAGTTAGCGGTGGTGGTGTGCTGACTTCAAATTGTGGATGGGTATAAGGTCAGTGCAATGGAGTTGAAGCATCCGGAGATGGTGGAGAATCGGTTTAGGTGGTTCTGGTGCTATGTGTTGATACAATGAGGTTGGCAATGAATTGTTGTGGAAACTCATGCGAGTATGGGATTCAAGACTGAAACTACAGGAAGTATGAGTGTGTGAAGGAGGTGGTAGCCGGTATTGGTGGTATGAAATTGAGGTGTTGGATGTCGAGCTGATGGTTATGTTGAAACTCGGATGGACCCGATGTTGTTAATGATCAAGCTAGCATCATGACTCAAGTAGCAGCTGGAGTTGAAGCAGGTGGGAAGGCAGTGCAGGTTGTTGGCCAGAGTGAGATTGGGAGCCGGAATGGAGTCCGTGGTGGTCCGAGCTTATTACTTAGATGAGCTGTGGCAGTTCGGTGCTAGTCTTTGGTTGGGTACTGCATTTTAGTGTCATGAGATGGCAGGCATGGGTTGTATCTGGAGAGCAAGGGAGGGCCTGAGATGGATTTGTTTGTGAGGATGCAGTGCAAGAGCCGGGTTTGGCACTGGATATTGAACTAAGATGCTGAGAATGGAGCTGAAACAAGGTGGAAATGGTGATGGTCCATAGACATTGCAGGATGGCTGAGATGTTGTGTTAATGCTGTGCAAGGAACTGAATTATAGGCAGAAATGGGCCAATAATGATTGTTTGATACCGAGATTGCAAGAATGGATAGGTTATTGCAGCCTAAAGAGTTGAGATGGATGAACTATAAGTCGCGTGTCTCAATGAGATAAAAATACAAAGTTGCAAATCAAGCTTTGTGTTGGCATTACTATAGTCTTGTCTTTGGCCGAGAACAATGTAGATGAATATTAGGCTTTGATTGAATCGATCAAATGGTTGAATAGCTTGGGATTGCTACACCAGATGAATATATATATATAATGATGCAATGGCTAGGCAAGACAATGAAGTTGAATCACAGTGGAAGGAAGATTGGTATACAAAAGGGAACAACCATTTTGGTCGGTTGGAAGTACATGTCGATGCACCATCCTGGTGCAACACACACCGCCGAGCAATGGCTTATGCCATGGCAACTTAGCGAGTCACCCCAGTTAGCCGACTCGAATCTTGACTCTGCTTCGACTCGTGACCCGGACCTTGACCCGCTTGGATCGATCCATTTGACTTTTTTGACCGTTAATCCTAATCTGGGATCGACGGAATATTCCGTCAATATTCCACCGACGAGAAATTTTCAGTGGCTTGGCGGCGACTATTCCTACGATTAAACCACAATCCCAGTTTTCCTACGAGCAAAAATTCCAGAATTTTCTATGGACTTCTCTCATGGGTGTGAAGACTTGACTAGGAATTGATGGAGAATTGGGCTCAAACTTGGAAAGAGAAGATGGAAGTTGAGAAAAAGCTTGGATTTGGAAGTTGAATTGCTAAAGGAAAAGGATTCTAATCCTTGGAAGAGTTGGAGAATATTGAAGCCTATAAATAGAGAAGTTTTCTACATCTTTACACACACCTCTACACACACAACACTTTTCTTTTCTTATTCTTTGTGTGAACTCTTTAGCATGAGTAGCTAATTTTATTATTGATTGAGGATGAATTCCTAGTTCTTAATATATGTTTTGAGTATTGTTTCAATTCTATCTTGAGGTTTTTCACATAATTATCGTTTGTTTTTACTAATAGGAATGATCTTAAAGACATTCATGATTGATTGATAGATTGTTTGGGTGGCCAACTAAATTGATTTGTCGGTTTAATCTAAAGATAGTGAAAGTTAGGGGATAAGTAATCGTTTCTTGACTCTTTACATAAGTAGCAAACACGAGACCTCATGAGGGATTCCGTGGAGCAATTGTGTGTGAAAACAACGTTAGCAAGTAGACCTTGATCTAAGAGTCTAACTACTAATATTGACCTAATAAGTTCATGAATCTTAATGCGTTTATTTAAATTACATCTAGAGTGATCTACTACTAGGTGGTTTGGTAAATAGAATCCGTAGTCGAGAACTTCCGTATCCGGTGATACAAGGGATTTGGGGTTTAGCACCGATCTAGTCACTGCTTTACCTACGGTTGGTGATAATTTGTGACTAATAACAAGTAGAAAAGAACACAACTTGATTCATTGTTTTGCAACGAAGAAGGATTCCTTGTCTTGTCTCTCTTATTGATTTCAACTTTATCTTTTTATTGTTTTGTTTATTTTCTTTTGCTTTATACATTCCCCTTTTTGTGACAATTTTTACAACTAGAATCTCTTGCTCCTCGTGGGAACGAACTTGACTACCCTATATTACTTGTTAATTAGGTAGTAAAGTATTCATTAATTTGATTGCACTTACGACACGCATCAAATTTTTACAGCGCTATTTGTTGGGAGCAAATGGGATTTTTAGTTGTTTTTATTTTTATTTTTGGTTTATTCTTGCTTTGTTGGATTCTATACCGTATCTAACTTAGTTTTTGAGAATCTTATTTCAGGTGCCGGTTTTCCATGTATGGTGGACAAGAGCAAGCATATTACAACAATCAATACGGTTTTCAACCTCAACATTATGACAACTTCCAACCATCCTTAGGATACAATCAAAACCAATCTTTTGGCTATGATCAAATTCCTACGAACCTTATGGATATTCTCATACATATCAACAACCTTATGACGGGTATGTAAGTGGACAATCACAAGGATGGGAGGATAATTTTGTTTATGATCGAAATTCTCTAGTTTTGCAGATAAGATGTTCCCATGATTGGGGATCTTCAACAAAAGTTGCAAGAATCACATCGAGAAATTCAAAGGAATTCGGAGAAATTATACGAACAAATTAACCAACCTTTGGAGACTTTTGATGACGCTAGTGTAGATTACTTGAGCCTTGATCTTAATAATGATCAATCACCTATTCAAAAGGAAGAGCTTGAGGAAGATGCATTTATTGCTTGAAAAAATTTCTTAGGGAAAGATATGAATCATGGAAGTGTATGAACGTTGCAACAATGAGGAAGTTATTCCAACTCCGTATCATAATAAAGATCCTTCACCTATTCAAAAGGAGGAGTTTGGATATCACTTACCTATTGTTATAAACGAAGTAACACCCTCACAAGAAGATCTTACAATTTATACCGAGGAAGATTATATGAGAGAAGAATGGCCCGATTCCGATGATGAGAATGTTGAAGAGATGATGCTAGAGGATGAAACCACATTTATTGATTTTTTGGAAGACCCAATTGAACTTGCCAATGATTTTAATGATGCCAAGACTTTGGTTAAGGTAGAAACGACGAAGAATGGTTGCAAGATTTAATAGAGGACCACGATATACAAGAGGTACGTAATTCACTTGAATTTTTTCGATGAAGAGGATTCTATAATACAAGAAATTGTGCAAGGTTTGTCTAACCCTTTTGCATATTGATTCTTCTCCTTTACCTCTTATTGGTTTGAATGTATGTGCTTCAAAGTATTTTTGGATGATTTTGTTTCTAAATATCCACCATTGGAAACACTTGATGCTAACACTATGCAGGTTTGCCAAGAAGAATACATGGAATTTCCCAAATTCTATGTTCTTTATACACTTCCGAGTGTGGACGAGAATAAGTGTGGGGAAATTGCTATCGAGCGATAATTTTCACTATTATTTTCTTGTGCTAATATTTGTATGGAGTTATTGTTTGCAAAACAGGTATTATGGGTGGATCCTCAAATTTTCAGATTGTTAGTATATGGGGAGTGAATCTTGCAAGAGCTAAGTCGGGCCGTCGACTTTAAAACAAGCGCTTAATGGGAGGCAACCCATAGGTTTTGTATTTCTTTTTCTTGTTTCTTATCATGTTAAAATTTCCCACCTTGACTTTACTAGGAGGATTCAATTACATTGAGGACAATGTAAGGTTTAAGTGTGGGGGAGTGGTTAAGCATGTATTTAAAAACAAAATTACAAAAAAATTAAAAAAAAATTAAAAAAAAAAAGTTTTACTTAAAAATTCCAACTTTTAAAGATTTTAGAGTCACTAGCATACTTCTAGGTATGTTTACATAGAGATTTTGACCGACATAATTGAACTTGGAAGTGTTAGAGAATTACATTCGGATTTCTTGCTTGTTTGAGTGTTAAATAATGGATTTAATCATGCCGGTGATGCGAATTTGGTGCAGGGAGAAATGCATTATTAGAGTTGCTGATCAATCATTAGTGGAGACTACCCGTATTCATATCATGTGAGGCACCGAACAGAAATTTTCCATCTACTAAAGAGCTTCTTTTGAGTGTGTGTCACCGTAAGTAAATTCCGGGTAGAATGGTGAGCTACCCAACCTCCCACCAATAGAAGCACTACTCTTTGATCTCTTGAGTGCTAATTTTGTCAATCATGAGGGTGACGTCTATAGATGAAAGCTTCCTTCTTGTAGTTCGATTTGCAGTTAGCACCATTCTCTCTCGCGACAACAACGGATCCATAGAAACACTCTCATCGTCAACAAGGAGCGACATCAAAATCTACAAGGAAAGTTGGAAAAGTTTAAGGTTTGCAAGCAACGGAACGAGAAAAAGAGCAAATTTCAAACTCAAGTAAAGCAACATACAAATGAGCGGATTTTACATATATGTTGAGGACTTACAATACAATGAGGTAATTCTATATTCAAGTATGAAGACTTATTCACAAGAGCGAAGAAAAGTAAAAGGTGAGAATTTTTGAAAGTTTATGATTTCAAGACGATACAAGTTGTGAAGAATCAAGTGGTAAAATACTTCTTCCACGGCCATGGTTTATTTTGTATTTAATTTCTCTTGTTTTCAAAAAAAAAAAAAAAAAAAAAAAAAAAGAGAAAAAACAAGAGAAATATTTGTTCTTATTTTTATGAGCCGTGGGGAAGGAAAATTTATAAGGAAGTTTCAAGCGACAAGGATTTAAGGTAAAAAGGTTACAAATTGTTAAGGATTTATGAAATTCGAGGGTTTATCATCAATAGTTGAAACCGAAGACGAAGACCAAGAAGATCAAGACGAGGAGCGGAAGACGTTTCTATTGGATGCCGTGAGAGTGCTGTTATCATAATTGGCGATCGGATGTGAAGGTGAGTAAGTAATCTCATCCTCAATAATAAATGGTTGATTTCCTTTCTTAGAGATCATCGTAAAAATGGTTTTTCAAAATATTAAAAGATGTGGGTTTTAAAAATATTTCGAAGTTGTCCTTCCCACCATTCAACGTGTTGCGATTTCTCTCTTCATTCCTACCGCACACATGTGAGAACCATAAAAAGCCGTCTTTTGAGTGCAATTATCATAAAATCCTTTTTGGTGAGGCGTGTCGAGGCGAAATGCTTATTGGTCGTTTCTCAAACACGCGTTCTCTCATTATGGTGTGGTTATTTCTCACTCAACATTTAAGAATGAGAATATGTTCTTTAGTATTTCTAACTTCTTATTACTAGAATGCAGAAACTCTATGTCCTCATAGCTCTTTGATGCTTGGGACGCTTGAACGCTTTGAAGTTGTGAGTTTTAGTTTGATTTGCTCGAGGACTAGCAAAGTCTAAGTGTGGGGGAATTTGATAGGGTGTAGAATACATCCTATTTACTATCTATTGTTTATGCTTTCTTCGCTATTTTTCTTGTAAATTATGTATTTTACGCTTGTTTTGAGTTTTGTAGCTACTTTGGAGTCGCATTAGAAAAGAAGAAGAAAATCACTTTATTTGAGCAAGAAGGGCAAGAGTGTCATTTCACAGGCATGTGCTATCTGGAGCCTAGTCAAGCTTAAGGGGCAACCCTCTAGGAGGAGTATTAGATACAACCAGTTGTGGTTAAGGGGTGACTGCATGTTATGGGGCATCCACTGGGGTATCCCTTATCTGATGCAAAGGGGTGTCATTATCCATCATAATCCTAAAAACTAAAATCGAGAGAAGTGTTTCTCATTTTATTTATCCCAATCATTTTCTCACCTGAAGCTGAAAGAAATCATGGCTGATTGCCTGAAAATTGGAGAAATTCAGGAGAAGAAGAAGAAGATCGAGAGACATGGGTTCTATGGATCGAATCTCAGATGGGGTCTTGAGTTCGAGTGATTTGGTGGTGAAGACGGAGATGGTTTATGTTTTGAATCCAGAAAGGAGATCTGGTCTGTGTTGATTAGAAGCTCGAGATGGAAGAGGAATTTGGGGGTTTCAGCTGAGAACTTGTGTTTGTCAATTGGAGGTATGAATTTGTGATTTAAGATGAAAGAGTTGAGAAGGAAATGAATCTAGGGTTCGATTGTGGTGGTTGATTTGGGGTTATGTGTTCTAGCTGTTGAAGATAAAATTGAAAATGGTGTGAGCTCGAGAATGGGTTAGCATCAAGGATGGCGTCGAGTTGATGAAGATGTTCTCGCTGGAATTCTTACAGGGGTCGAGTCTCGGACACACCGAAGCTATGGAGTGAGGTCAGAATGAGATGTCATGGCAGCTGAAGTTAGCAGGTGGTGCTGACCTGAAATTGTGACTATGGTATAAGGTCGTGCCAATGGAGTTGAAGCATCCGGAGATGGTGGAGTAACCGGTTTAGGTGGTTCTCAGGTGCTATGTGTTGATACAATGAGGTTGGCAATGAATTGTTGTGGAAACTCATGGCGAGTAATGGGATTCAAGACTGAAACTACAGAAAGTATGAGTGTGTGAAGGAGGTGGTAGCTGGTATTGGTGGTATGAAATTGAGGTGTTGGATGTTGAGATGATGGTTATGTTGAAACTCGATGGACCTCGATGTTGTTAATGATTGAAGCTAGCATCATGACTCAAGTAGCAGCCGAGTTGAAGCAGTGGGAAGGCGGTATGTGTTGTTGGCCGAGGAGATTGTGAGCCGGAATGGAGTCTGGTGGTGGTCTGAGCTTATTACTTAGATGAGTTATGGCGCTTCGGGTTAGTGTCAGGTTGTTGCTGATTTTAGTGTCAATGAGATGGCAGGCATGGGTTGTATCTGGAGAGCAAGGGGAGTGGCCTGAGATGGATTTGCTGTGAGGATGCAGGCAAGAGCTGGTTTGGCACTGGATATTGAACTAAGATGCTGAAAATGGAGCTGAAACAAGGTGGAAATGGTGATGGTCCATAGACATTGCAGGATGGCTGAGATGTTGTGTTAATGCTGTGCAAGGAACTGGAATTATAGGCAGAAATGGGCCAAGAATGATTGTTTGATATTGAGATTGCAAGAATGGATAGGTTATTGCAGCCGAAAGAGTTGAGATGGATGAACTATAAGCTGGTGTCTCAATGAGATAAAATACGTGAGTTGCGCTCAAGCTTTGTGTTGGCATTACTATAGTCTTTGTGTTGGCTCGAGAACAATGTAGATGAATATTAGGCTTTGATTGAATCGACCAAATAGTTGAATATCTTGGGATTGCTACAGGTGATGAATATATATAACAAAGTGATGCAATGGCTAGGCAAGACAATGAAGTTGAATTGCAGGAAGGAAGATTGGTATACAAAAGGGAACAAATGCCATTTTGGTCGGTTGAAGTACACGCTGATGCACCATCCTGGTGCAACACACAGCTCGCCGAGCAATGGCTTATGCCATGGCAACTTAGCCGAGTCACCCAGCTAGTGGACTCGATGTGACTTCTGTTCTCGACTCGACCCGACACTTGACCCGGTTGACCGACGGTTTGACTTTTGACCGTTAGTCCTAACCTGGACCCGATCAATATTCCGTCGAATATTCCACTGACGGAGAAATTTTCGTGTGGCCGGCGGCGACTATTCCTTACCGATTCGACCACAATCCCGGTTTTCCGGGCGAGCAAAAATTCTAGAATTTTCTATGGACTTCTCATGGGTGTGAAGACTTGGACTAGGAATTGGATGGAGAATTGGGCTCAAACTTGGAAAGAGAAGATGGAAGTTGAGAAAAGCTTGGATTTGGAAGTTGAATTGCTAAAGGAAAAGGATTCTAATCCTTGGAAGAGTTGGAGAATATTGAAGCCTATAAATAGAGAAGTTTTCTACATCTTTTACACACACCTCTCTACACACACAACACTTTTCTTTTCTTATTCTTTGTGTGAACTCTTTAGCATGAGTAGCTAATTTTATTATTGATTGAGGATGAATTCCTAGTTCTTAATATATGTTTTGAGTATTGTTTCAATTCTATCTTGAGGTTTTTCACATAATTATCGTTTGTTTTTACTAATAGGAATGATCTTAAAGACATTCATGATTGATTGATAGATTGTTTGGGTGGCCAACTAAATTGATTTGTCGGTTTAATCTAAAGCTAGTGAAAGTTAGGGATAAGTCATCGTTTCTTGACTCTTTACATAAGTAGCAAACACGAGACCTTGCGGAGGGATTCCGTGGAGCAATTGTGTGTGAAAACAACGTTAGCAAGTAGACCTTGATCTAAGAGTCTAACTACTAATATTGACCTAATATGTTCATGAATCTTAATGCGTTTATTTAAATTACATCTAGAGTGATCTACTACTAGGTGGTTTGGTAAATAGAATCCGGTAGTCGAGAACTTCCGTATCCTATGTGATACAAGGGATTTGGGGTTTAGCACTGATCTAGCTGCTTTACCTACGGTTGGTGATAATTTGTGACTAATAACAAGTAGAAAAGAACACAACTTGATTCATTGTTTTGCAACGAAGAAGGATTCCTTGGTCTTGTCTCTCTTATTGATTTCAACTTTATCTTTTTATTGTTTTGTTTATTTTCTTTTGCTTTATACATTCCCCCTTTTTGTGACAATTTTTACAACTAGAATCTCTTGCTCCTCGTGGGAACGAACTTGACTACCCTATATTACTTGTTAATTAGGTAGTAAAGTATTCATTAATTTGATTGCACTTACGACACGCATCAATAAGCCTCCAAAAAAACAACTCTTAAGCCTCGAAGCTTTTCTGAGCTCCGCTTGAACGAATGAAAGAACCGCAATGCCTCAACAGTAGTTGTTCACCTCATCAAGGGGGTCCAATAGCTGGAGGTAATGGGCATTTACCATGTGACCTGAAGTGTCGGGGAAGAAAATGGTTCCTAGTTGATATAACAAATAAGCAGTCACATGGTGCTTAATCTTCTCCGGTGTGATCACCAACTTTCCTTGAGCAACCAAATCTTTTGTCCCTGAAAACTCATCAAACAAGACTTTCATCTTGATCTTTTTCAACTTCCTCTTGTACGTGCGGTCTTCCTCAAACTCATTATACTCATCACCTTCCTTAGGCTCTTTTGTAGCTCTTCTAAACTCACATTGTGCCTTGTCAGCACTCCATCCTAGACACTTTTCGACCAACTTTTTAAGAAGTTCATAACTCATCGAGGGATCGTAGCCATCTCGAACACTTGTTCCCGTAATTGGTAGGCCTGTGATTCTAAAACAATCATCTGGAGTTATTGCCATCTCGTCAAACGGTAAATGAAAGGTATCCGTCTCTGGATAAACCCTCTCGGCAAATGCAAAAACAGTGATAGCATCAAATTTTTGGTTCGCATGTTGTATCCCGTTCCATAGTATACAATCAAATACCGCCAACCGGACCTCATCACGCTCATTCTCTATATTCCATATCTTGTTATTTTGACGTTTCAAAACGCTCATTCTCTATATTCTCATCACGCTCATTCTCCATATTCCATATCTTGTTATATATAGAAAAATATATGTCAAAATATAATAAAATGACTGAGAAATCTTGATGGTTAAGATTCAATACCTTTGTCGCAAAGATCTTGGCAGCCCATGAGTTTTTATAGCCAATCAATACCTCCCCTCCATCTCTTGGAGTACCATAAGTTGGGTTCTTTGGTGTCAAACACAAATCGTCATCAGGAATGTATGCATATCTAGCACAAGGCTTTTTAGGCGTCTTTCTAGTTTTTTTTTTAACTATTTGTACTTGTTCCTCTTCCTCTTCATCTGAGTCCTCCTCTGATTCGTCATCTTCATTATCTCCATCCTTATCTCCATCTTCCTCATCTTCTTCACCGTCATCATTGTCATCCTCATTTCCTTCTTCTTCTTCAGTCGGTTCCTCTTCTCCACCTTGATTATGTTCTTGACTGCCCATCTCTTCCACAATCTCTTCATTAACTTGTTGTATCACATTGTCAACATTATCTCTATTGCATGTATGACAACACCCGGTAATGACCCACCTTCATACTTAGCATTTTTGGTTCCACGCTTACCGGCACCACAATGTACTTTGCCTCGAGGCATGGGAGTTCTCAGATCTTTCAGTAAAGGTTGGTTTGATTTTTTGCCTTTGCCACTAATCAAGAAAACAAAAGATATTATCTTAACCGATAAATGATTCACTAAATCGGACGCAACATAAGGGTTCTCAGCGTAAGGTTTGGTTAGTAGCAAAAGTTCACGAAAAATAGGCCAACTCTAATTTTGTGTTCCAGAGTATAGTTCTTTTACATAAGTTTTTTACGAACAAACCGAACTCAACATTGGTCACTATTAGTGAAGAGTTCGGTTTGTCAAGTTTTTTTATAACAAACCGAACTCCACATGTATGCAACTATTGAAGAGTTCGGTTTTTCAAGGTTTTTTATAACAAACCGAACATAGTTGGACAAGTTCGGTTAAATTGAAACTCAACATAGTGGGCAAAATAGCATAGTTCGTTTACATTGGATTTTTTTTTTTTTTTGTAATATTGGTAAAGTTCGGTTACTAAATAGTTTTAGAATATTTTGCGAACCAACAGAACAGAGTGGGCCTAGTTCGGTTAAATCAAAACTCAACATAGTGGGCAAAATAACACAGTTCGGTTAGAAAAAAGTTTTAGCCTTCTTTGCGAACCAACCGAACTGCCAGTTCGGTGACCTAGTTTTGAATCCTATAGAACCGAAGTGTTTGGTAGGCCTCGAAAGTGTATGTAAATTTGACCTACGTGTAATACCGCAAGTGCACGGCGTCTATCGGAGACGCTTAAGTACGGGTCGATCCCACAAGGACTTGTGTGTGCTTTGTGTGTGATCTAAGGCTTCTTCAACTGAATTCAAGTAAGTAACAAGTGACAACAGGGGGTTTTGCCGATACGGCTGAGATGTAATGGTGTGAACCTAAAATGAACTACAATGGTGACAATGAGATACTAGGGTCTTTGATTCCACCACTAACCTACACTATGCCTTCAACTCATGGTATGATTCTTATCCTTGTGACAGAAGGGAGAGGTGTCAATTCGCCCTATGTCTAAGGTGTTTCTCCACTTGATAATTTTGATCACAACAGAAGTATTCATCCAAAGCATTAACTGTCTAACTAAAGTACAACTAATCTGAGGATAAACAATAGTCTAATTAAGCTCAAGTTGTAGCATAATCAACTCAGAGGTGTTCTAACTACAATGCATACAGGGCATGCACTGTGAGAGCTAAGGGTTGACAAGCTAAGATCAAATTTCATCTTAAGACTAGTTAAGCATTCAAGAAAACATATGGAGTATGAGACACACAGTGAGAGGTTAGGGTTTCATCTAAACCCTAGCAACTTGATTTACAACATCATAAAAAAACACAAAATAAACCTAATTGACTGCACTGGCTAATCCAGGCGTGGTTCTAACATCCACCAACACTACCTATTTATACATGCAAATAAAAGTTCTCAAACCCTAATTCTCAAAATCGAGATAAATCAAACATACTCTCTCACCCACGCCGCTCCCTCACTTGTCTCCTCTCGTCAATCGTTTCAGCTACTCCATGCGTCCAAAGTCGATGAAAACCCTAGCTTTAGTTTTTCTCTATGTTAGCTTCTAGGGTTGGAGAAGCTAAGAAAGAGAGAAACTAAATCTAGAGAGGGGTGCGGCTGTTGGGGTTGGTTGTTGCTGTGTCAGGAAGAGAGATGGTGGCGGAGAGGTGGTCTGATTTTTGTCAGGGAGAAGGATGGTGGTGGAGTGGGTTTGCAGAGCTCTGCAATAGAGAAGAAAGAGAAGGTGGAAGAAGGGAATAGGGTTTGGTCGGGGGTATAGGGTGTTGGTCGATTCGATGTGAGGCAGGGACATCAAGGGAATGATGAGACTAGCCTAGCGAGCGTTGGATGAAGCTGGTGCGATCTGAACGGCTCAGGGAGGTAAGCGGTTTTGGCTTGATCTAGTGTAGCACGGGAGCAATGATCTTCGATGCACGTGGAAGAAGCGACCGTTGTATGAGGGAGAAAGAAATCTCAACGTCTCAGAAGAGACGGGCTCGGATCCGGGTCGTGGGTAGCTCTAGCCCATGTCTTCCTTGTTGGGTTGCAACCGATTCGCGCGGGCTTTGGCTATCTCTGCTCCATAGATGCTCGACTCCAATTCTTCGCTCTTTGGCTCTTCAGCTTCTCCGGACTTTATTTAGTACCTAAAAACACAAAATTAATTAATACAAATATTTATTCTTGAAAACAAAGAAAACACAGAATATGGGATAATATCTGATTTAAGCGCAAAAGATGAGTAAAATGCCAATAAAAAGGTGTATAAATATGCACTATTTGGCACTCATCAAATACCCCCAAACCCGAATTTTACTTGTCCTCAAGTGAAACAGAAATGAAGAAATCCTAACTATACCACCTGCCGTAGGTCTCTCGAATGCATTTAGCGTATGCACTAAGCCTTTAAACCCCTAGGTGTCCCTAGTGGACGAGTTGTAGTCTCGTGAGGGTTTACCAGAGGTGTACCCACAAAACCTTCTCCAACTTCGAGTGTAAAAGAGTCTCAAGCATCCAAGGAGCTATGAGTATATAGAGTTTCGCATGCTAGTAACAGAAGTTAGAACTATCGAAGAACGATTCTCATCCTTAAGTGCTGAGCGAGAAGTAACCATACCATATGAAAGAATTCGATTCGATTGTGATCATAAGTCTCAACTTCGCCTCACCATTAGGTTTTATGATAATTGCACTCAAAAAGATCGCTTTTTAGTCTCTCATGTGTGCAGCAGGAATAAAGAGAGAAATCCTTTTGCGTTGTAGGTAAGAAGGATAACCTTCCGAAATAAAATCTGAGACTCCACGAAGTGTGGATAAAAAGAATCTTTTCCTCGATGATCTCTAAGAAAGGAAATCAACCATTAGCAAGGGGTGGGAATACTCACTCACTTCTCACCCGATCGGTAATTAATATCACTCTCTCATAAGAAACCATAGAAACGTCTTCAATCTTCGGTCTTCGGTCTTCAAATGTTGATGACGAACTTCTAAACTTCACAAAACTTGACAATTTTTAACTTTTCTACTCAAATTCCTTGTTGTTTGGAATTTTCTTTTTGAACTCTTCTTTACCATGGTGGTAGCAAAAATAAGAAAATAAACTACAATATTTTTTTGACTTTTGATTTTTTTTTTTTTGGAATTTTTTTTGGAATTTTTTTTTTTTTGGAATTTTTTTTTTTTTTTTGAATTTTTTTTTTTTTTTTTTTGAATTTTTTTATAATAAGTGAAAATAAAAATACAAATACAAATAATGAAACAACTAACTCCATGGACAAAGGACTTTATCACTCAATTTTTCCACAACTTGTATTGTCTTGATTTTATAAATTTTATTAATTCTCATCCTATTTTCTTTTTCGCTTTCTTTGTTGCACGTAAACCTTGGACTATCTCAACTTTTCTTTCAATATTCTGATTCTCACCTTCTGCTGACGATGATGTGTTTCTATGGGTCTTGCTGATTGAGAGAGAATGATGCTAACTACAAATCTAAGTATTTAGAAGGAGTTTCATCTTTAGTTGTCACCCTCATGATTGACAAAAACTAGCACTCAAGAGATCAAAAGTAGTGCTGAAAATGGTGCGAAGTTGGGTAGCTCACCATTCCTACCCGGAATTTACGTAAGGTGACACACACTCTAACAGCTTTTCTAGAAAGTTGCAAAAATTGAAGGTTGGTGCCTCACTTGATGTAAATTGGGTAGTCTCCACTATGGGTGATCACAATTCTACTACGAATATCTAAACAAAGACCTAATTCGCCCTCCGGTATGGTTAAATCCAACTTTAACGCTCTAATCAACTAAGAAACCCGATTGTGTTCTCTCGGTACTTCAAGTTCTGTTATTTCGGTCGACTCTATGTAAACATAGCTAAAAGCATGCTAGTGACTCTAAAATCTCTAAAAGTTGGAGGTTTTACAAAAGAGTTTTGAATTGATTTTTTTTTTTTTTGAAAATAAAGGTAAAATAAAAGACTAAAAACTCTAAATGCAAATGCACCCCAAACCTAAATCAAACATTGTCCTCAATGTGTCACGATAGGAAAAATTTAAACAGTCACATACCGAGAGAACTATGCTGATAAGAGAAAAGGGAAGAGATTACCGGATGTCGGCGGGAGCAAGGTTAGAGCTTCACTAGTCAAGGCTAGAATCCAACATTCTCAACGGAGATCATATCGGATTAGCATAATATATGTGCAAGAAGACTCAACCGAATCAAGAAAAGAAAAATTTAACAAGTCCTACTGGATATATACAATGAAAATGCACCATAAACCAACAAATAAAGAGTTGAGGATCAACCCAAAAGACGATATGTACACACATTAACAGCCTTACACAAATATAATATGATAGTGCAAGTAAGACTGCAAATGGGAATGATTTTCCCCCAAACCTAAACTTGTGAACGGGTGTGTTTGGGAGCACAAAATCTTGCAAAATTAAAGGTACATCATGCAAAAGGTCTAACTCAAAATGAGTTTTGCTAATAACAGGCAGACATACACATTCCAACTGTGGCTCCTTAAGAGTGTTATACTTTGATGCAAAATAGTCCAAGAGGACTTGGGACGCACAAAGCTCTAGGCCTAGATTAGGCATTTTTAGAAAAGTTGGTTTTGCAGTTTTGTGACAAACTACACCCAGGTTGGGTGAAGGAGTTTCAATTTATGACTCAGGAGAGAGGTTAGGTACATCTAGGTTGTTTTCATTTTTAAAATCATTTGTACCCTCACACACTTTCCTAAAGTCAGAAGAGGGTAAATCATGTTCATTTTCACAGGACAATTCCACAGGATCCATATCAACATCACATGCATGAATATCGGGAAGAAGCATCATTCATAGGGTTCACCAAAGAGACAATTAATGTCTCGAACCTAAATATTCTATTACATTTTCAAAATACACATGCTCTTCATATTCATCATCATCGTCATCATCATAGCAAGAATTCATCTCTCCATTCAAAATGGTAGTATTTTTAGTGTACTCATCTACCTCTAGATTAGGTTCATATTCAATGTTAGTTGCATGAGTAAGACTAGAAACACTATTTTCAATCCTATCATTTTGTAATTCAATCAGGTGAAGAATCATTTTGAGTTTTTCTATTGAAGGAGAGTCTTCACTAGTGGGTATGCATTCCTCATATGGATATTCATTGTCCTGCAGTTGTGCATGAGGTTCACTAGAGAAGGGAAATTCAGACATGTTGCTATATGGATGGTCATGCATTGCATTCCTTTCAAGCCTAGCATTTTGCTCCAAGAGTGTTTCCATTGTTGATTGCAAACTAGGAGTTGGGGGAGTATAAAATTGTTCATCTCCCCACTTGTGGTGAATGATGCATGTGTGCGAGGTTGATTATGGTCCCAATAGTCACTTCAGACACTTCGTATATTGGATTATCATGGTTTTCCCTAGACCTGTCTAAAAGCATGCAAAATATAACAAGACTCGGCAGGTGGTCTAAGCCACCACATAAGGTGCAAGCATGCATTTCATATTGCCTAGAAAAACTAGATTCGACGATTGCTTTTCTAAAAGCGGTTGCCTATCTAAAGCGAGATAGTCGAGCTTCTAATTGATCTAAAAGTGATGATCGGTATGAGAAAATTGTTCATTTTCAACCCGTGGTGGATGATGCATGTGCTCATAGTGATTAGGGCATGTGAAGTCGGGGCCCTGAGAAGGCTCATAAAATTCCCTAAAATCACTATGGTATGTGGGGGGTTCATCCTGTGAAGCGTGCCCGTAAGCACGCTCTCTAAGGGATTTATTTCCATCCCCAGATGCAGACCAAAATCCTGACATGATTTATCAACTCAAATTGAACTCAAAATTTAGTTTGGTTTATTGGGATTTGGTTTCAATGGGATTCATTTGGTTTTGTTGGGAGCTTTGGTTTATGTGGGAAGCCCAGGTTGCTGTGGGCTCAATTTGGTTTTGGTTTGTTTGGGATTTGTTGTTTGAAGCCCAGGATTTGTGAGAGCCCAAGATTAGGTTGAGTTGGGCTTGGTTTGGTGTAAGCCCAAGTTATATGAACATGTGCAGCCCAGCGATTGAATGGCCCAGTTAGGTGGGCTGAAAGTTGGTTATGTGGGCTGTTTGTACCAACCCCAAGATGTGGGGCTTCCGCTTAGGCCGGCAAGTTAGCAGCCAGACTTGGCTTGCAAAGCCTAGTTAAATTGGGTTCTAGCCCAAAAGATGTGGGCTCGGATTGGTTGCACGGCCCAGTTGAAGGCCAAGTTATATGGGCTGAAGTTATTGACACCAGCTTAGGGCGTGCGGCCAGATTGGTTTTAAACAAATTTTTGCCAGACTATGGGCTCGGTTGGTGTGACAAGGGCGAGAGCCCGATGATTGTGGCTCGATTCGTGCGAGATTGGTAGAGCTCGGCCACAGGGTGGCAGGTAAACAAAGAGAGTGCAAGGTTGAGGTGAAATGCTAAAATTGGTGCAAAGATGCACTGAAGCAAATGAGTTGTTTCAACAGGTCTCAAACAAGGCACGGAGGTCGAGCTCGGGGCTTGCTCAAACTTGTAGCTTCAGGGGCTAGCAAGTTAACAGAGTATAGCAATACTCTTGGGTGAGCTCAGGTGTTATTCAGTTATGGCTCAATTGTTCACACTTTGCTCAACAGGTCAAACTTCAAACTGACATCCAACTTGGTTATTCAAGTTCAAGCCTCACAGCTACAGGGGGCTGGAGGGTTAAGCTCAGGGCAGGTGCTCAGGTCATTCAGATGCTAAGGTTATACACAATGTTAAAACCAATTCACAAAGGCCACAGGTTGACATGGTCTGACAGGCGATGGCTCACAAGGCTCACAGGGCAAGCACAAGGCTCACAAGGCAGCACAAGCACAAGGCTATACGAGAATGTGCAAGGTGCACCGGTCAATGGGTTATGCCCAGCTAACTTGGCTTCCAAGTTATGACCCAACACTTGCAGCTTCAGGGGCTAGCAAGGTGGTTTCACACAGGCTCACACAAGGGTGTATGCTAGTTTACAGGGTCTCAACAGATCATTAACATGTTTGGCTAAGCTCTTATTTCACAGCAACATGCACACAGAGCATCACACAGACACAACAGAATTTGGGAGTGACCAACTGCTTGGTCCGTAATGGCTATATTGTGCTGCTTCTTGTCTTTCCCTGGGTTGGCTTGCACAAGAAGACATCAAGCACAAACCAACACCTGTTGGCTCAACAAAGAGATTAGTTCTCTATAATGCACAAATTTCAAGACACAACATAAAAAAATTGCACAACCGCACAACAGCATGATAGGTGTGATAAACACCTTGATATTTATCTATTGTTTATGCTTTCTTAAGCTAAGTTTTCTTGTAAAATATGTATCTTATTTTTGCTTTTGAATATTTAGGTACTTTGGAGTCACTTGGAACTAAAGAAGAAGAAACAAGGCAAAAGTCTCATCTCATGTGCAAATGCTTTTGGAGGCGGATTATTTCTCACAATTTACTTTTATTTCTTCATCTTTGTCTGAAAAGTATGTTGGCTTTAGTGATGCAACTTTTATAATCAAAAGCATGACAACTTTAGTGATGATTCTCATTGAAGAGAGGAAGTAGATTTGAGAAGAAAGAGGCGGCAGTTTTAGTGGAATTTCTAGGAGGACACAAATGTCCATTAGGAGCAGAAAGACCATTTCACGGGCGAGTGAAACTAGCTACGGTTGCGCAAGGAGGAGATGAAGAATGAGGTCGAATAGAGAATTGGGCTGTCAGTTGCCTGGAACTAACAAGCCACATAATCTGTTTGTGGCCTATATAAAAACAGTGGGTGTAGATATCCCAATCTGTACGGACAGACCTGATTTAGGTCGAGTTGCTTCTCTTCTCAGACAAATTCAATTTTCTCTTTACTCATTAACTCATGCTCCATGAAAACAAGAATGGAGGCGCTGCTGAGAGCTTAAATGAGACAGGGATCGAGATGGGTTTAGTTTGAAGCTTGATTTGGTGCCGGAAATCAGTGAAGAAGACGAGAACATCACTGGAGACGTGGTATAGGAAGTTTGGGTTTAGTTTTAAACCGAAAATACAAAGAAGATGAGCTTGTTTCAGTCGATTGTGAATGATTAATGATTATAAATGAATGGGTTTGCCGTTTGTGTCACAATTGTGAAATTGAATAGCAAGAAGGAGATGGATTGCCTTTTGAATCACCAAAGAAGCTCAAATCATGCTCTCAGCCTTGCACACAAGATGTCCGATGTATTTTGAACCACTACCAAGTCGAGCTTCACACTGGCTAGCCATGGATTTGAATTTGAGGGTCGTATGGGGCTTTGAAGATAGCAGGTACTTGATGGCTTGAATGAGCTCAAGGAGGAGATGCTGTAATGATCAGTTGTTGATAGCAATATGCAGGGAGTGATGAGGTTAAAATGCAGTTGATGTTGTCGTGGTTGAAAACTGGTGGTCCTGTAGCTGTTGTATTTTGCAGTTAAGAATGGGTCATAGGGGAGTGATGAAGAAGCACAATCATGGAGCAGTTGGACTGGAGAGCAAGAGCTTATTGCGCTGCAGTCTTAGCTGGGTTCTGGCTAAAATGGATGTTATTCTTTGTGACTGCAAATTCTTGAGAAAATGGTGCTTTACCGAGAGCAAGGAATGGCTTGGAAGCTACAAGACTTTGGTTGTGTTTTCGTTGGTTTTTGTAATGGATTGATGAAGTCAGGCGATGGATTACAGCCCGGAATGGCTACTGGACTTGAATTGAGAGCCTGCTGAGGTGGTTTCGAGAGATTTCGGCGAAAGAGAAGAACACGGTGAAACACAGAGTGAGGTTTTATCACTTTGGGAGTTTGAGATGATGGTGGCCATGAAGAGAAATTGAACTCGGGTGATCCAAGACATGGTTGCAGCCATGTGTTTATTAAAGAGTACCAAGGGCTAGACGCAAGTAAGGAGGTGATGTTACTATCTTGGTTTGAGCGGATGATCATGCTGTTGAAATGATGGTTTTTGGTGGTTGTTTCCAGAAGATTTGAAGGGGTTTAAACTGGCAAGATGGCTCGAATTTGGGAGGTTTTGGTCAAGTTTTTATCGTGCAAAAGAGCTGGGGTTGTTGCCGTGGTTCGATGGCGCTTGAGACTTGTTTTGATGTTGTAGCCATGGTTCGATGGATGTACGAAAGGGTATTTGACTCGTTTTGTCGCAAGGAGTTTTTGGCGAGAACTTGGACGCAATTTAGAAGCCAACGGACCGTATGGGTTGAATGGTGAAGATCCGATGACCAAGTTACTTGTTGGTTTAGGGTCATTGAAGGTTACGAGATGGTACTCGAAGTTATTGGAGTTGAGTTAGCGGTCACGGGGAAGACTTGAGTTTGTTTAAATTCGGTGTTGGTTCAGTTTGGTTACGTGGTCTGTAGTTCGAATTTAAGGCTGAAATGGGTGGAATTCTGGAGCTCAAAAGGTGCAGTCCAGGTCATG
The DNA here is from genome assembly GCA_023531295.1 of Papaver armeniacum. Classification (NCBI taxonomy): domain Eukaryota; kingdom Viridiplantae; phylum Streptophyta; class Magnoliopsida; order Ranunculales; family Papaveraceae; genus Papaver; species Papaver armeniacum. The sequence continues at coordinate 17,615 of JAJJWW010017929.1, read as the reverse complement.
TGTTGCTGCTGTGTATTTGGAGGATTGTTTTGCAAGGAGTTGTGAATTTGAACAAAGGAAATACTTGTACAGAGCCATTGCAGGTGCAGTTCGTGGTGCTAACTGATGCAGTGCAGTGGTGTATGGCTAATTGATTGGTGCTAGGCGTGTGGGTTGACAGGTAATGGCATTGCAGGTGCAGTCACGACCTGGCGGAGCTGTATCGAGACTGAGCTGCTGTCATCGTGCTGAGATTGGAGTTGAAACTGCATGTCAGGCGCAGTCCAGGGAGATAATGGTGCTGTGTTGAGGTTGTCGTTGCCATGGCAGCAGTGGTGGACTGGTGATGTTGGCATCGCAGGTTGTGCTATGTTGTTTCGAGCCGAGAAACCCGGTGAAGGAATGGTGGTAATGGCTCTTGAGTGGCGGCAGATGGCGTTGGTGGCGCTTTGGTTTGATGGAGTCGCGACCGCCATGGTTGTTGCCAAGAGGTGCAGGAATGGATTCAAAGACGCAGAGATGATGAACTGGGATAGTGATTGCGATTCGGAGTGGCGTCATGGTTTGTAGCCGCGATTAGGCGGCGAAGGCATTAGTCTTTCGCTGTGCGATTATGGACTGGAGCAAGTGAAGGTTGCGTAGGCAAGAATGGAGTTACAGCCAGAATGGCTAGGCAATTGATGGCTGCAAACTGAAGCTGGTGGTTTGCAGAATGGAATGAGAGCTGCAGAAACTGTGCGAAAACGGGGCAGAAATGGCGACCCGTGGTACTAGCCCGGATGCCGATTTCTAACAGAGCATGAATCGCAATATTTCAAGTGAATCGCGAGGGGGTATGAGTCGGATACAAGAGTTGGCCGCCTGGACATATGAGCTATGGGTCACGCTTTTGGGTGCGTTTTTCGCAAGATAAGAAATTGGGTTAGATGGTTTTTGTGAATGTTTGAACTGCAGAGAAGAAAAGTTGAGCTAATGGAAGTGTAGAACCGCGCCGGTGACAATGTCCGATGGCGAAGGCGGCTTTGAGATGTTTTTCCCTCGACGCCGATTCCCATATATTCCCACGGAAACCCAGTTTTCCGGCGAGCATATTTTTGAGACATATTTTCACATGGGTTTTCTCCACATGGTTCATGGGCTTGGTGGACTTTTTGGTGATGGACTTTGAAGACCTAATTTTGGAAAGTGGGAAGGCTATAAAAAGAAAGGGTTTCTATTCTTTTGGGATAGGAGGTATCACGTATTCTTTTGGGAGTTTCGCAGAGAGCCGGAGCTAGGGTTTGCTTTCATTTAATATTTTCATCTTCTTTACTTTATTATTCCATTATTATTTGATGATGAACTCCAATATCATGAGTAACTAAAACTCTCTTTGATTAAGGGCGATTTCGAAGCCCGAAATATGAATCTATATTTGATATGAAAAACTTGTTCTCTTGCATTAATTAATGTTATTGATTGATTTCTACCATGCTATTATTGTTTATGGATTATTTGTTGATTGTTTAAGTTCGAAATTAAATAGTTGATTCATAATCCTATTGCTAGTTTAGATTTTCTTCGACCCGTAATTGTCTAGAGAAGATAAACACAAGTAGTAATATGTGGGTATTGATGATGGGACTTTGTTAAGTACCCATATGTAGAAATCAACACTAGTAGGTGATAGACACATTTTTGTGTCTGAATTGTCCTCATTGTCTCTATTGTTGGAACTCGATTTTTGTACTAATATTGTGTTTTTATGTATTTTTAGGTATTTTTGGAAATAAATATTTTTGGAAAAATCGGCTCGAAAAGTTGCGCGAACACCCAGGAGGACATTTGATATTCGGACTCTCGTCTTTGGATAAGGGGTAACCCATTTGCTAAGGGGCACCCCCAAGAAGGCACCTGCTATTCGCACCCCAGAACAGGATAGGGGACTTCATCTTCCATTTCAAAATTCGAAATTGGCGGAAAGCTTGGTTTCACGGGCGAATTAGGGTTGCGAATTTGGAGCTCTTCCCGTGAGACTAAAGGGCCGGGAATCGATTGGGTATCTTCCTTTGGGCCTAACAGGGGCAGGTATAGGTGCTGGTTTCAATCCAAATTGGCTGTAATGTCCGCGAGGAGGAAATCATGGCAGCACACGCCGGAGGAGAGAAACACGGGATTTCGCGAGCAGCAGAGGAGTTTGCACGCGTTCGGAAGACTCTAAAAACTAATTGGAGTTTGAAGAAGTTAAATATGGCAACTTGGAAGCATCAGAACGCGTGTAAAGATCAAAAAAATCTCAAACTGGCCGTGAAGAATAATACAAAATAATGGAGAATTTTATGTAGTTATGGCGTGAGATTTTGCCTCTGTTGGGATATAAATAGTTGATGAGATATCATAGAAGAGATACGGAGAGTCTGGGAGGATTTGGTACGCTACAAGAGCCGGAAAATCAAGTTTCAGAGAAAGGAGTTCTCTGCTGCTTCTGTGAAGAACGTGAAGAACAGACTCTCAAGGATCGTCGTTTTTCAACGGTGAAAAGACTACCGGCGTGGGTCGCTGTGTGTAACAGCCGCACTTCATATCTATCGTGAGTTCAGTAACGGTGTTTGCAACACCTATAACTCGTTGCAAACCCGATTTTCATCATTTCTCCTTTTGTGCATCATTTGTAAACCTCTTTTGAGCAATAAAAATGGATTTTGAGCGTGTTTCCAACATGATGAGCTAGAACCCATCACTGGGACGACGGAGGAAGACGAACTTCATACATGGTAATTTTAATTAATTCTTTTTATGACTATTGCACTGATTAAAAATTGAATTATGATTTGATTAAATTGGTTGTTATTCAATTAGATAGGTTATGCTTTGGTTAGATAATCTATGCTTAGGGATACAATTAATCTTTTGAGAATCAACTTTGGCAAAAATAAGAGTCCATGTTTTTATTTGTTGAGCTATAATTGTTAAAAGAATTAATATTTGAACCTTTTGTTATGAGTTTGGCGGAATCCTGAATCCCAAAGAACTCTCTCCGTCTTGTGACATAAATTGTATATATTCGGTATTTTTATTATTTTGTTTTATTAATTCTTAAGAATCAATCTCATCAAGTCCGAGTGAACGACAACCCTACTACCACTTTCTACAACATTATTGAGTCACATCGGTAGGTGATTCATGCTTTTGAGTTCATCACTAGGAGCAACCTTATCTCACAGAATTTAGAGCACTTGTTCAAGTCAAACCTAGTAAGCGTACCTCTAGGAAACTTGGCAAGTAGGGAACCGGTAGTCGAGCGCTTCCGTATCCGGTGAGCTAGGAGATAGTAACGGAATAGTTGAGCGTACTAATTATTCTAGGGTTGTTAGTAACATGATGATGTGAAGAATATAGCTATCTATCAATTTGGTTTGTATTCCGTGGTCTAGATTGAACCTTTAATCAATTGCATCTCATATTTGAATACATTTTACAATTTTCAGATTTCTACAACAAAATCATCTTTGCTAAGAGTATTTGCATAACAACTTGAACTTCATACCTCCCTTGGGACGATCCTACTTACATTATACTACTTGCTAGTTAAAGAGAAGTAGAAAATTTATTTTTGCGAGATTGACACCTCGTCAAAATTGAGCGCCATTGCTTGGGAGGCAGTGGCAAGTTTAGTTGTTATATTTTATTCTTAGTTGTTACTTTTGCTTTTATTTTCAATTTCTTTCTACTTATTCAACCTCTTAGAATCTGATTTTAGAATGTACTAATTCTTTGGTGAATGCGTGGAGAGGCGCACCAAGTCCAATTGGTATACGTCTTCGTTCGGGCACTTTACTTAAGGATTTCATTCGAGCGATCAACACTCCACTTCCTCAAAGTTCTACACCAAGTGAATTCTCGGACTCGGACGAAGAGGAAGACAACACAATGGGAGGTCGACCACCGCTCCAAGAACACTCAAGGAGCTCACTTCTCCAAACCTAGATCAGCTGACCTTTATGTATTCAACAATGGAAACATTGAGTTGAAACCACAATTGATTAACTTGCTGCCCAAATTCGAGGTTTAGCGGGGAGAAGATCCTAATCGTCACTTGCAACAATTCCATCATGTTGTGACTAGTATGAAGCAAGCAACTGCAGATGCGGATATGGCTATGATGACGACTTTTCCTTTCTCTCTTTTAGATACTGCAGAGAGTGGTTCTTTTGCTTACCCGGCCAAGCATAACCACATGGAATGGGATGAAGAAATTGTTCCTTGAGAAGTATTTTCCAAAGATCAAAAGCAAATGTGATTCGCAAGGAGATTTGTGGTATTAGGCAAATATCGGGAGAGACTCTCCATGAGTATTGGGAGCGCTACAAGAAGCTTTTAGCTAGTTGTCCACACCACCAAATCGATCAACTTGTGATTCAATATTTCTACGAGGGGCTGCTTTCTAATGATAGAAATTTGATCGATGCCGCAAGTGGTGGTGCACTTACCAACAAGACCATTGCGGAAGCTACAAGTTTGTTGGAGAATATGGCTGCGAACACTCAACAATTCTACACTCGAGATGAATCAAAAAGTAAGGAAGGTGAATGAAGTTAGCAATTCTTCACACATGGAACAAAGGATGGGCAACATGGAGAGAATGATGACTCAAATAGCTGCAGTCACATGTCATACCATCATCATATACCGAAGATGTTGAGCAAGCAAGTGCTATGTACCAAAATCAAGAAAGGCCGAGGTACGATCCGTACTCCAAGACATACAACCCGGGTTGGCGTGATCATCCGAATTTCAGCTATGCAAACAAGCAAGCTCTTTGCAAATCCTACTTTCAATCAACAAGGAGGATATCAATTCATGCAAAGACCACCACAAGAAACTCAAGGCACGTATAGATGACAAGTTGAATCTCATTCTCAACACAATGGTGCAAGATAAGCAAAAGTCAGCAATGGAGATGAAGGACATCCGAACACAAATGGGTCAAATTGGAGGCGAAGCCGTGAGCAAATTGGAGGCACAAGCGGAGGAAAACTTCCTTCGCAACCAATAAATCACAAGGAGAATGCCAATGCTATTGAGTTACGAAGTGGGAAGCAAGTAGAGAAACCGGAAACATCACCTGTCCCATGAACCTGATTTGGAGAAAGAAGAGGGTGAAACAATCCCTAAAAAGGCCGACCCAGAACAAATTCTAACTCTAAAACTCATGTTTCTACTTATGTTACTTCTCCGCCTTTTCTAGCAGAGTTTGCAAAGTCGAACAAGGAGACATTGTACCAAGAGCTTTTTGGAAATCTTTAAGAAGATTGAAGTGAACATTCCACTCATTGAGGCGATAAGGCAAGTTCCACGTTGGGCAAAGTTCTTGAAGGAATTGTGCACTAACAAGCACAAATTGGCCGTAACGAGGTAATGAGTGTGGGGGAGAATGCTTCGGCATATCTTCAAAAGAAACTCCCACCTAAGTTGAAAGACCCCGGTAGTTTCACCATACCATGTACTATTGGTAAAATCAGGTTTGAACGTGCTATGTTAGATCTAGGAGCATCCATTAATGTTATGCCTGCCTCCGTTTATGAATCATTGAATCTTGGACCTCTTAAGAATACCGGTATTGTTATACAACTTGCTGATAGGTCTAATTCTTACCCGAAAGGGGTTATTGAAGATGTTTTGGTACAGGTTAATCAACTCATATTTCCAGCTGATTTCTATGTTCTTGACATGATGGATGAAGATTCACCATCGTCTACTCCCTTGCTGTTGGGTAGACCGTTCATGAGAACCGCTAGAACAAAGATTGATGTTTTCAAGGGCGCTTTAACTATGGAATTTGATGACGAAGTCATAAGTTTCAATATCTTTGAGGCTATGAGATATCCTAGTGATGTGCATTCCTGTTTTCAATTGATATTATTGATTCTCTAGCTCAACGATTTTTGAATTGAATGGTGAAGATGCTTTAGAAAACACCATAGTGGAAGGTTTAGGTTATGGAAAATACAAAGACATTGAAAGTGAATTGTCTATTTGTGATGAGCTTAAAGAGGCTGTTTTATCTCTTAACTCATTACAAGAAGTTCCACCAAAATATAATGTGTCTTATGTTTCTTTGCCGCTTACTAATGAGAAACTTTTACCGTCGATTGTGCAGGCACCTATTCTTGAGTTGAAACCTCTGCGGATCACCTTAAATACGTGTATTTAGGTGACAAGGAAGAGTTACCTAGTGATCATTGCCGCAACCTTACCAAGGTGCAAGAGGAGAAGCTTGTTCGAGTGCTAAGAGAGTACAAGTCTGCCATTGGGTGGACTATTGCCGATATCAAAGGAATCGGTCCTTCCACATGTATGCACCGAATACTTCTTGAGGAGGGGCAAAACCAACAAGAGAAGCTCAACGTCGCTTGAACCCTCCGATGATGGAAGTAGTCAAGAAGGAAATCCTGAAATTGTTGGAAGTAGGGTGATCTATCCCATATCCGATAGCAAATGGGTGAGCCCGATTCAAGTCGTTCCAAAGAAGTCCGGAATCACGGTGGTGAAAAACGAAGTCAATGCACACTCTCCAACCAGTCTGGATTCTAGTTGGAACCAAGTCATTATCTTCACACATGCCAAATGGCATACGTCTATACGCAAAAGTGCCAAAAGGGCAAGTAAACGTTGTCTTTTCTTGATCTTTTCGGAGCTATCACAACTGGTTATACCCCAAAAACCATCAAGAAAGCAATAATAAGCATGTCTAGCCAACCTTTCAAGCATTTGATCAATGAATGGTAAGGGAAAATGGTCCTTTCGGGTGGTAGAGTTGAGCTTTCGGTAGTCAATGCACACTCTCCCACCCGAAAGGACCATTTTCCCTTACCATTCATTGATCAAATGCTTAGATAATCTTGCACTTATTCTTAAACGATGCGTAGAAACTAATCTTGTGCTTAATTGGGAAAAGTGTCACTTTATGGTGAATCATGGGATTGTTCTAGGTCATGTTGTATCCTCTAAGGGGTTAGAAGTTGACAAGGCTAAGATAGATTTGATTCGGAACTTACAATACCCCACAAATGTGAGGGAGGTTCGCTCTTTTCTTGGTCATGCGAGTTTTTATAGGAGATTCATCAAGGATTTCTCCAAGATTGCAATGCCCCTGTGTAGACTCTTGCAAAAAGATGTGGCCTTTGATTGTGACAAGGAATGCAAGGAAGCTTTCGACACCTTGAAAGAGTTGTTGACTACCGCACCAATCATCAAACCACCGGACCGGAGCAAGCCATTTGAGTTGATGTGCGATGCAGTGATTATGCCGTTGGAGCCGTGTTGGGACAGCGAGATGGCAAAGTTCCATATGCCATTTATTATGCTTCTAGAATTCTCAACGGAGCACAAATCAACTACTCAACTACGAAAAGGAGCTTTTGGCCATAGTGTTTGCACTCGAGAAGTTTAGATCTTATTTAGTGGGTACAAAGGTGGTGGTTTTCTCACCATGCCGCACTTCGATACTTGCTAACAAAGAAGGATGCTAAGCCAAGGCTCATAAGGTGGATTCTTCTTCTTCAAGAGTTCAACTTGCAAATCAAGGACAAGAAGGGCAAAGTGAGAATACTGTAGCGGATCATCTAAGCAGATTGGTTGTGTCCGAAGAAGCGATTCCTTTGCATGATAGCTTCCTGGATGAGCAACTCTTTGCGGTTGGTGGCACAACTCCATGGTACGGCGATATCGTTAACTTCTTGGTGACGGGACAAGTACCTAGTTCCATGTCTACATTCCGAAACACAAGCTCAAGAAGATTGCTAAGCAATATATATGGGATGAACCTTATTTGTGGAAGCATTGCTCGATCAAATGATCCGCAGTGCGTACTTGAATCCGAGTTCCAATCAATTCTGAATTTTTGTCACTCATATGCTTGTGGTGGCCATTTCGGAGCCAAGAGGACAGCCCTCAAGGTTCTCGAAAGTGGTTTTTATTGGCCTACATTGTTTAAGGATGCATATCTATGTTGTAAGGCTTGTGATAGGTGTCAAAGGACAGGCAACCTTGGTGCTAGAAACCAAATGCCGCAAACACCAATTCTCGCGATTGAGATTTTGATGTTTGGGGTATCGATTTTATGGGGCCTTTTGTGAATTCCAATGGGAAATTTTTATACTTCTTCTTGTAGATTATGTTTCTAAGTGGGTGGAAGCTAAAGCCACCCCTACCAATGATTCTCATATTGTTTGTGAGTTTGTGAAGGAACATATCTTTTCTAGGTTTGGAACACCTCGAGTGGTGATTAGTGATGGAGGTTCGCACTTCAAGAGATCCTTTCACGCTCTTAAAGAAGTATAACATTTCTCATAAAGTTGGCACACCGTATCATCCACAAACGAGTGGACAAGCTGAAATTTCCAACCGGAGATTAAGTCCATCTTAGAGAAGACGGTGAATGTTACAAGGAAAGATTGGAGTTATAGACTCAATGACGCTTTGTGGGCGTATAGGACAGCTTATAAGACACCCATCGGTATGTCTCCTTTTAGGCTTGTCTATGGCAAACCTTGCCATCTTCCCGTCGAACTTGAACACAAAGCTTATTGGGCTATCAAGGTATGTAATATGGAATTAGATGCAGTGGTGAACATAGGAAACTTCAGCTCAATGAGTTAGAAGAGATACGAAATGATGCATATGAAAGTTCACGCATTTATAAAGAAAAGACCAAGGCTTTCCATGATAAAATGATTTCCCGAAAGAGTTTTGAAGTAGAGGCGAGAAAGTACTTTTATTCCATTCTCGTCTTAAATTGTTTTTGGGTAAACTTAGGTCCAGATGGGTTGGACCATTTGTCGTTACTAATGTGTTTGCGCATGGTGCAGTTGAGATAACTAGTCCCAAAACAGGGCTGATTTCCAAGGTTAACGGCCATCGCTTGAAACCATACTATGAGCAGTTTGTTACGGAGAATCAGGATATGATCACATTGAGTGACCCACTCCCTCTGGAGGAGTAATTGGAGCTGAACGTCGGGCTGACGACGTTAAACCAAGCGCTAAGTGGGAGGCAACCCACCGGTTTTGTATCTTTCCCTTTATCTTTTTATTTTTAAGCATTTTATCTTTATTTTCTTGCCTTTGCATATCATTTTACGGAATTTCCCACCTTGAACCTTCTTTGGATGATTCAATTTTACATTGAGGACAATGTAAAGTTTAAGTGTGGGGGAGCATTTATATGTTTGTATAGTTTGTTTTATGCCTTTTAAAAAAAAAAAAAAAAAAAAATCAGAAAAATAGAAAAAAAAAAAAAAAATTTGTGCTTTTTGAACTCCGAAATCTAGAAACTTGTGCCTTTAGGATGACACTATTAGTGGATGGAATCATTTTGAATGCAGGAGTTGAGGAACCCATTAATTAACAAGAATGAACATAGCTCAGGAATCACAAATAACATGATAGTCGTTACCATATCTCGGAATATCACCATATCGCATTCTATTTTTATTTTTCCATATTTATCTATTGTTCTCTAAGTGTTTTGGTGGGTCACTAAACATCGACGTGTTATTACTGCTAGGATGAAATAGAGTGATTGAGTTGCTAGAAAAAGAAAAAAAAAGAAAAAAGAAAAAGAAGAGACCGACCAAATTAGACCAAACGGAATAAAGAATGACACTTGGGAATAGCAGGTATGTGTGAAACGTAGTCCCCGTCTCCGTCGCCTAAACAAGCGTGAATGTAGGATCCAAGGCAACTATCATGTACTTGCCGACAAGAAGCATGCGCTTGGATCCAAAAGATCGAATCATGCACACAAAAAAAAAAAAAAAAAAAATAATATATATATATATATATATATGAAAAAGAAAAGAAAAAGAAAAGAAAGTATTATATTTGGTGAATAAAGTCACTCCTGGTTCCCTTGTATATGCCAGTGAGTTGATGTAGAAATAAGTTTGTTGACCACTGGTTCCCTTGTATATGCCAAAGTGTGTTGACATTAGAATTGACCAAAGAGCTCAATCCAATAGGATGCGTAGGTTCATCTTGGTAGTGACCTTGAGACAGATATGGGAAACATCGGACACTTGTGAACATTCGCCAACATCTACATCTATATCCATCTTCTTTATCTTTTCATTGCGATTGTGGTTTGTTAGTTTCCGAGTATTGTGGCTTGTTCGACTATCTAATTAGAGCTTTATTTACTTATATATGAACTGAATTTGTGCAAGGTACCTCTTCCTGTAGTCATTTTGGATTCATTCATTGATTTGTCACAAATAGATGGAGTTGAAAATATAGGTTTTGTAGGCATACCTCTTGTAAACCTTCACGAGACTAAAACTCGTCCACTAGGGACACCTAGGGGTTCAAAGGCCTGTTATTCATGCTTAGAGTAACCGTAGCCTCGACGAGACGGAGTTGTATGTATCTTTTAGAATTATTTTGTTTGATTTGCTCGAGGACTAGCAAAGTCTAAGTGTGGGGGAATTTGATAGGTGTGATAAACACCTTGATATTTATCTATTGTTTATGCTTTCTTCGCTAAGTTTTCTTGTAAAATATGTATCTTATTTTTGCTTTTGAATATTTAGGTACTTTGGAGTCACTTGGAACTAAAGAAGAAGAAACAAGGCAAAAGTCTCATCTCATGTGCAAATGCTTTTGGAGGCGGATTATTTCTCACAATTTACTTTTATTTCTTCATCTTTGTCTGAAAAGTATGTTGGCTTTAGTGATGCAACTTCTGTCTGAAAAGCATGACAACTTTAGTGATGATTCTCATTGAAGAGAGGAAGTAGATTTGAGAAGAAAGAGGCAGCAGTCGCTGGTGGAATTCGAAAGGAGGACACAGTGTCCATTAGGAGCAGAAAGACCATTTCACAGGCGAGTGAAACTAGCTACGGTTGCGCAAGGAGGAGATGAAGAATGAGGTCGAATAGAGAATTGGGCTGTCATTTACGGAACTAACAAGCCACATAACTGTTGTGGCCTATATAAAAACAAGTGGGTGTAGATATCCCAATCATGCGGACGGACACTGATTTAGGTCGAGTTGCTTCTCTTCTCAGACAAATTCAATTTTCTCTTTACTCATTAACTCATGCTCCCTGAAAACAAGAATGGAGGCGCTGCGAGAGCTTAAATGAGACAGGGATCGAGATGGGTTTAGTTTGAAGCTTGATTTGGTGCCGGAAATCAGTGAAGAAGACGAGAACATCACTGGAGACGTGGTATAGGAAGTTTGGGTTTAGTTTTAAACCGAAAATACAAAGAAGATGAGCTTGTTTCCGTCGATTGTGAATGATTAATGATTATAAATGAATGGGTTTGCCGTTTGTGTCACAATTGTGAAATTGAATAGCAAGAAGGAGATGGATTGCCTTTTGAATCACCAAAGAAGCTCAAATCTCGTGCTCGTTGTTTCTTGCACACAAGATGTCTCGATGAATGTTTGAACCACTACCAAGCTGAGCTTCACCAGGCTAGCCATGGATTTGAATTTGAGGGTCGTATGGGGCTTTGAAGATAGCAGGGTACTGATGGCTTGAATGAGCTCAAGGAGGAGATGCTGTAATGATCAGTTGTTGATAGCAATATGCAGGGAGTGATGAGGTTAAAATGCAGTTGATGTTGTCGTGGTTGAAAACTGGTGGTCCTGTAGCTGTTGTATTTTGCAGTTAAGAATGGGTCATAGGGGAGTGATGAAGAAGCACAATCATGGAGCAGTTGGACTGGAGAGCAAGAGCTTATTGCGCTGCAGTCTTAGCTGGGTTCTGGCTAAAATGGATGTTATTCTTGTGACTGCGAGGTGTTGCGAGAAAATGGTGTCTTGCCACGAGAGCAAGGAATGGCTTGGAAGCTACAGCACTGGTTGTGTTTTCGTTGGTTTTTGTAATGGATTGATGAAGCTGTAGCCGATGGATTACAGCCAGGAATGAAGCTACGGACTTGAATTGAGAGCTGTTGAGGTGGTTTCTGAGAGATTTCGGCGAAAGAGAAGAACACGGTGAAACACAGAGTGAGGGTTTTATCACTGGGAGTTTGAGATGATGGTGGCCATGAAGAGAAATTGAACTCGGGCGAGTCCAAGACATGGTTGCGGTCATGTGTTTATTAAGAGAGTACCAAGGGCTAGACGCAAGTAAGGAGGTGATGTTACTATCTTGGTTTGAAACGAGATGATCATGTTTGTTGAAATGATGGTTTTTGGTGGTTGTTTCCGAGAAGATTTGAAGGGTTTAAACTGGCGGTATGGCTCGAATTTGGGAGGTTTTGGTCAAGTTTTTATCAGGCAAAAGAGCTGGGGTTGTTGCCAGGGTTCGATGGCAGTTTGAGACTTGTTTTGATGCTGTAGCCATGGTTCGATGGATGTACAGAAAGGGTATTTGACTGCACCTGTGCGCAAGGAGTTTTTGGCAGTAACTTGGACGCAATTTAGAAGGCGACCGGGACCCATGGGTTGAATGGTGAAGATCGATGACCCGTTGCCGTTGGTTTAGGCTGTTGAAGGTTACGAGATGGTACCCGGTTATTGGAGTTGAGTTAGCGGTGCGGGGAAGACTTGAGTTTGTTTAAATTCAGGTGTTGGTTCACCTGTGGTTACTCGTGGTCTGTAGTTCGAATTTAAAGGCTGAAATGGGTGGAATTCGAGCTCAAAAGGTGCGATCCAGTCATGTGTTGTCAGCTGTGTATTTGGAGGATTGTTTTGCAAGGAGTTGTGAATTTGAACAAAGGAAATACTTGTGGTTGCAGTGCGGTTAGTGGTGCTAACCGATGCGGATGCGGTGGTGTATGGCTAATTGATTGGTGCTAGGCGTGGCCAGGTTGACAAATGGCATTGCAGTGCGATCACGACCAGAAGAGTGATCGAGACCGAGCCGTCATCGTGCCGAGATTGGAGTTGAAACCGCATGTCGGGCGCAATGGAGATAATGGTGCTTTGTGTTGAGGTTGTCGTTGCCATGGCGCGGTGGTGGACTTTGATGTTGGCATCGCGAGGTTGTCAAGTTGTTTCGTAGCTTGAGAAACCCGGTGAAGGAATGGTGGTAATGGCTCTTGAGTGGCGGCGGTGGCATTGGTGGTCTGGTTTGATGGAGTCGCGATGCCATGGTTGTTGCCAAGAGGTGCAGGAATGGATTCAAAGACGAGATGATGAACTGGGATAGTGATTGCAGTTGGAGTGGCGTCATGGTTTGTAGCCGGATTGGCGCGAAGGCATTAGTCTTCTTGTGCGATTATGGACTGGAGCAAGTGAAGGGTTGCGTAAGCAAGAATGGAGTTCTGACGAATGGCTAGGCAATTGATGGCTGCCAACCAGAAGCCGGTGGTTTGCGAGAATGGAATGAGAGCTGCAGAACCGATGGTGCAAAATGGCGACCGGTGGTACTAGCCCGGGATGCTCTGGATTTCGGAACTTGAAGCATGAATCGCAATATTTCGATGAATCGCGAGGGGGTATGAGTCGGATACAAGAGTTGGCATTCATATGAGCTATGGGTCACGCTTTTGGGTGCGTTTTTCGCAAGATAAGAAATTGGGTTAGATGGTTTTTGTGAATGTTTGAACTGAGAGAAGCAAAGTTGAGCTAATGGAAGTGTAGAACTGCTGGTGACAATGTCTCGATGGCGGCGGCCCGAGATGTTTTTCCACGCCTGGATTAGACCATGTTCCTAGAAACCCGGTTTCCGGCGAGCATATTTTTGAGACATATTTTCACATGGGTTTCTCACACATGGTTCATGGGCTTGGTGGACTTTTGGTGATGGACTTTGAAGACCTAATTTTGGAAAGTGGGAAGGCTATAAAAAGAAAGGGTTTCTATTCTTTTGGGATAGGAGGTATCACGTATTCTTTTGGGAGTTTCGCGAGAGAGCCGGAGCTAGGGTTTGCTTTCATTTAATATTTTCATCTTCTTTACTTTATTATTCCATTATTATTTGATGATGAACTCCAATATCATGAGTAACTAAAACTCTCTTTGATTAAGGGCGATTTGGCCCGAAATATGAATCTATATTTGATATGAAAAACTTGTTCTCTTGCATTAATTAATGTTATTGATTGATTTCTACCATGCTATTATTGTTTATGGATTATTTGTTGATTGTTTAAGTTCGAAATTAAATAGTTGATTCATAATCATATTGCTAGTTTAGATTTTCTTCGACCCGTAATTGTCTAGAGAAGATAAACACAAGTAGTAATATGTGGGTATTGATGATGGGACTTTGTTAAGTACCCATATGTAGAAATCAACACTAGTAGGTGATTCATGCTTTTGAGTTCATCACTAGGAGCAACCTTATCTCACAGAATTTAGAGCACTTGTTCAAGTCAAACCTAGTAAGCGTACCTCTAGAAACTTGGCAAGTAGGAACCAGAGTAGTCGAGCGCTTAGGTATCCGGTGAGCTAGGAGATAATGGAATAGTTGAGCGTACTAATTATTCTAGGGTTGTTAGTAACATGATGATGTGAAGAATATAGCTATCTATCAATTTGGTTTGTATTAGTGGTCTAGATTGAACCTTTAATCAATTAAATCTAATATTTGAATACATTTTACAATTTTCAGCATTTCTACAACAAAATCATCTTTGCTAAGAGTATTTGCATAACAACTTGAACTTCATACCTCCCTTGGGACGATCCTACTTACATTATACTACTTGCTAGTTAAAGAGAAGTAGAGAAATTTATTTTGCGAGATTGACACCTCGTCACTGCACTGACAGATGTACAAATTCACAGCTGCACTTACAAATGCACAACTGCACTTCGCAAATGCACAACAGACTGACATGCTGACTCAACCGACAAGCTTGGGGGGTGCAATGTATATGAAAGATGGCAGGATTGAAAGTAATTAAACTAAGCTAAATGTAATAACAGATGCAGAAATGCAAAGATGTAAAGATGTAGAGGTTAAGCTAAGTTATGCAAGAATGCACTAGGAGGGATGATATGCACAGGATGGATGGAAGTAATGTAATACAAAAGAAAATAAGCTAAGTTACACTAGTGAAGATTAAACAACAATGCAGGCGAATATGTACAGGGGTGAAACTCAGTGAAGTATTAGCCAAAAATCAGCAAGGCACTCGCCAAGTCCCCGTCAACGGCGCCAAAAACTTGGTAGGCCTCGAAAGTGTATGTAAATTTGACCTACGTGTAATACCGCAAGTGCACGGCGTCTATCGGAGACGCGGCAAGTACGGGTCGATCCCACAAGGACTTGTGTGTGCTTTGTGTGTGATCTAAGGCTTCTTCAACTGAATTCAAGTAAGTAACAAGTGACAACAGGGGGTTTTGCCGATACGGCTGAGATGTAATGGTGTGAACCTAAAATGAACTACAATGGTGACAATGAGATACTAGGGTCTTTGATTCCACCACTAACCTACACTATGCCTTCAACTCATGGTATGATTCTTATCCTTGTGACAGAGAAGGGAGAGGTGTCAATTCTGCCCTATGTCTAAGGTGTTTCTCCACTTGATAATTTTGATCACAACAGAGGTATTCATCCAAAGCATTAACTGTCTAACTAAAGTACAACTAATCTGAGGATAAACAATAGTCTAATTAAGCTCAAGTTGTAGCATAATCAACTCAGAGGTGTTCTAACTACAATGCATACAGGGCATGCACTGTGAGAGCTAAGGGTTGACAAGCTAAGATCAAATTTCATCTTAAGACTAGTTAAGCATTCAAGAAAACATATGGAGTATGAGACACACAGTGAGAGGTTAGGGTTTCATCTAAACCCTAGCAACTTGATTTACAACATCATAAAAACACAAAATAAACCTAATTGATCGCACCGCTAATCCGTGCGTGGTTCTAACATCCACCAACACTACCTATTTATACATGCAAATAAAAGTTCTCAAACCCTAATTCTCAAAATCGAGATAAATCAAACATACTCTCTCACCCACGCCGCTCCCTCACTTGTCTCTCGTCAATCGTTTCAAGCTTCTCCATGCGTCCAAAGCGATGAAAACCACAGCTTTAGTTTTTCTCTGTTAGCTTCTAGGGTTGGAGAAGCTAAGAAAGAGAGAAAACTAAATCTAGAGAGGGGTGCGACTGTTGGGGTTGGTTGTTCTTTGTGTCGGGGAAAGAGATGGTGGCGGAGAGGTGGTCTCGATTTTGTCGTGGAGAAGGATGGTGGTGGAGTGGGTTTGCGAGCTCGCAACAGAAGAAAGAGAAGGTGGAAGAAGGGAATAGGGTTTGGTCGGGGTATAGGGTGTTGGTCGATTCGATGTGAGTGCGGGGACATCAAGGGAATGATGAGACTAGCCTAGCGAGCGTTGGATGAAGTGGTGCGATCCGAACGGCTCGGGGAGGTAAGCGGTTTTGGCTTGATCTAATGTAGCACGAGAAAGCGGCGATCTTCGATGCACGTGGAAGCGGCACCGTTGGATGAGGAGAAAGAAATCTCAACGTCTCGAAGAGACGGGCTCGGATCCGGGTCGTGGGTAGCTTTAGCCCATGTCTTCCTTGTTGGGTTGCAACCGATTCAAGCGCGGGCTTTGGCTATCGCTCCATAGATGCTCGACTCCAATTCTTCGCTCTTTGGCTCTTCGACTTCTCGGACTTTATTTAGTACCTAAAAACACAAAATTAATTAATACAAATATTTATTCTTGAAAACAAAGAAAACACAGAATATGGGATAATATCTGATTTCTAAGCGCAAAAGATGAGTAAAATGCCAATAAAAAGGCGTATAAATATGCACTATTTGGCACTCATCAGTGTTCTTCGTGTTCTTCCTTACAGGAAGTTCGGTTAACAAACTAGGGTTTTTTTGAAACTCATCCTAACCGAACAAGGCACTGTAACTTGCATTTGAACCCTATTTTGATGATTTCTATGCAATTAAACGAATCAAAATCAAATTAAAAGTAATGGGTTTGTTGGAAAATACCTGTGAATCGGTCCCATGGCAGAATCAGGGTTCTGCTTGCGTCTTTTATACTCGATAATGCCTCTAACTTGCGGTTCCACTTCTTCCTCAATTTCACTTGGGAGATTTGCTAGATGTCTTAATGGGGGACATGTTCCTGGTAGTCGGTTGGTTTTCTTTCGAAGAACCATTCTTATACTTGATTGATTAATCGACGATGAAAATTTTATGAATAGACGATTAATCGATGAAAACGATGTTGAAATGGGGAAGAAGAGAAGAACAAGAGAATAGTTTCCTCCTGAAACTTTTTTTTGTGCGACTAGATTTATGATGCTTTTGTTTTTGTTTTAGATTAAGTTAGAGGCGGTTATAAGGTTAGGGTTAATTTTAATTAGGGTAAGGGGCAAATTAGTAATCTCATGATTTTTAGGACATCCCTTAACATTGTAGGGTAGGTGACCTTATAAAACAATAGACCCCCAAAAAAATGCTGGTCCCCAAAAAACGGTTGTTTTGAATACAATTCTTTTGTCTGATTGGGCCTGTTACATGTTAACGTCAACTTCTTCTTTGGAAGTGAAGGGGTGAGCCCGGTCCGGATTGGACCGGTTTTAGCCTCTTAAGTGTCCAATGGTCCAATATATGAAGGAAGTTTGGAATCCGCATCCAACCCATTAAGCAACGGCTTTGTAACCAAAGTATGTACGGACGGATTGGATGTGAATGATCCAATTGCATTTTACTTTTA